>APFE030766118.1:0-36680 GCA_000404065.3 Pinus taeda
TATATATTTGGCTTGATCTTCCTCCCTCGTTAAATTGAAATAGATATGTTCTTTCTTTCTCGAAACCATTGCAATCAAAGTAATAAAGGGAAAGAAACGCAGAGATAAATATATAATATGTAATACAACTATATATTTGGCTTGATCTTCCTCACTCGTTAAATTGAAATAGATATGTTCTTTCTTTCTCGAAACCAGAGGCAAGAAAACATAAAAGGATTGTTTATACAGCCAAGAAAACATAAAAGGATTGTTTATACAGCCAAGAAAACATAAACAGATCTATTACTTCTCAAAGCCAGAGGAAACATTGTACCTGAAGTAAAACTTCAAGGGAAATCCAACAGCAATTCCAGTTATTTCATCCATCGTAAGCTGTTTGGCCTGTCGGAAATCACAAGATCGAATTCAAAACTTATTTCCTTGTATGATCTTGATTGGCAAATTGCAATCAAAGAAAGAAAGGAAAAGAAACGCAAAGATCAGTATAACTAATGTGATGTAATATTGCAAATCCACATAATATCCTACTTGATCTTCCTCCCTCTCTAGATTGAAATCAAATTTAATTCCAATCCACACTTACAATCAATATTTCAATATTATTGACACAAATTCACAGAATACTACGCCATCAAAGTATCTTCAGCTTGATCTTCCTCCCTCCTTAAATTGAAATCAAATTTAATTCCAGTCCACACTTACAATCACCGCTGATGTAGATCACTTCCAGGCTCCATGAATTCACAGAATGCTACGCCATCAAAGTCTCTTCAGCTGAGAGTTATCTGTCTCTTTCTCATAGACGAACATCCACCGACATGCACATAACAATAATTGAAACAACATTTCCAATAAACAGAAGGCAACATAAAGGCAAACAAAACAACATTCCAAACCCATATAAACAGAAGGCAACATAAAGATAAACCGAAAAACAAAGAGAAGGCAACATAAAGGCAAACAAAACAACATTCCAAACCCATATAAAGATAAACCGAAAAACAAAGAGGAGAGCTCCAAAGACCACACAACAACATCGAGAGAGAGAGAGCACAGAGAGCCGAGAATGCACTGCAGGGAGAGGAAATATGTTATTATATATTGCATACAAAAGCTAAGTTCGTCTTTAATGCTTTAACGATCAAAATCTCTCCACCGTCGGATCCTGTGGTAACCCTTGGATCCCTTGGATCTCTGTTCATCAATTAACTTAGCGGTTGAAGGTGATTGAAATGCTTTTTATCACACGCAGAACAGCGAGAATCCAAAGGGCAAAGGATATTTGAAATTTATAAAAACTAAATATCTTCAACAACTTTTTCAAATTCAAAATTCAACTCCACTCGTCAAAAAAGTTCTCCCAATTTGTTTCGGGAAAGTTATAATTAACACAATTGAATATAATTTTAATTTAAATAAAGATTAAATTATAACAAGTATTATGTACACCTGATCTAGAAGCATTGTTTTTCGATGAAGAGTTATGTACTTTTGTTTTATATTGAAAATCAAATATGATATATTTTAGCTTTTTATTTTAACTACAGTTATATATTTTAATTTTATATGCAGATAATGTGTTACAAAATGGTCAACAAAACAAATTAAATCTTGTTTAATAAATTTATAATCAAATATCTTTAAGGCATTTACTTAGGTAAGTTTCTAATAACTTTAAAAAATATTTAATTTAGAAATATATAAAATAATATAAATAAACATATGTATTATTTTTAATTGATTATTTTTCATCATTTTATATATTTATTTTGAAAATATAGTGTATTTATAGATTAATTTAAAATTTATAAACAAACGAAGCATAATGTAAATATTCATGAAAATACAATGCAACTTAGCTAACTAAGAGACAAACACAAATAGAAATGGACATGATCAAGAAATGAGAAGCATGAATCATTTATTTCCAATGAACTGATGACAAATAGGTCTACAAAGAGACACAAAGGAAGATGCTATGAACAATGAGCCTTTAGCAATCCTCAATGGAAGTCCCCTTTTCCTTCCCCTTCTAAGATCTCTCTTCCTATGAGAAGTGACGATCCAATTCTAATGTCAAGTTCTCACTGAAGATAGGTCTTGAGAAATCTAAAGGGAAATGATTAGAGTGATTTCTCTTTCTTTGATAATTGATTGTGATGTCTTTTTACTTATCTTACTTATTCGCTTCACTTATTATTATTATTATGTTTGTCTATCATCAAACAACTACAAAAAACAAGAAGAACAAGAACATAGAGAGCAATACCCTCAAAGACCAAGTCCAACCTTTCCAGATGATGTGCTTTCCTTGTTCAAGTCAAACCCATTCAAATCTCTTCCAGTAGAACAACTTCGACTTCCAACTGTAGAATTTCAGCCTCCACTGCAGACCTGAAATTTTCGGCCCTCCTGCAGTTGTTGTTGCAACATGTGTGAACTTATTTTAGCCTCCCAGGACTTCCTTAGACCTTCGCTTGGCTTTGTCTGACTTTTGGAGCTTGAGGATGGATTCTTGTGACCTTCATTTAACCTTCTCGCCTTCTCTTCTTCAAGATCAAACTTGTAGAGGAAAACCCTAGATCTACTTCATAAACCCTAACCTTCGTTCGCACATGTGAGAGAGAAATAGCCCAAAACCAAGTCTTCTTTGTCCTCTTCCTTCTTCGCTGCCTTCTTCCTCTACTTCCTTCACTTTTATGAGTGAGAGATGAATGTACTCCAAGGAGGTCAATTTTCCTCCTTTATATAGACTTCTCAAAGGTGGACGACTCCTCAAATTAGGCCAACTTGCCATCTGCCAGGCCAACTTGATCTTGGAGGGCATTTTGACACTTTTAAAGACAACAATAATTTTATTTACAAGTTACAATGTGCCCGAAGGGGTCTTCAACTTATGACAATGAATATTTTGACTTCTTGACCTAGGAAAAACTATAGAAGCACTCAATGGGTGCTTGACCTTCAAAATAAAAGACCTTGAGCATGAAACCCATGCTCTAATAATAATAATAATAATTTTCTTTCATTTTACATTTTACAAGAATCAAAAGTACATTTCATATTTATGAAGACCGAACTTAGTTACACATTTTTCAACATTCCCTCTTAACTATGGAGGTATTCATAAATGGTACATGGACATTCTCAATATGAAGATATCTCATAAGAAGAGTCAGATTGGTAACCTATATGTTTAGCATCATAACAAACAACATTATCATATAGAAAGGCCTTGACTAACAACTCTATCTCTCCACAAGGTCAGAGCATAATGTTGGTGAGACCAATCATTTATAGACACCATCATCATTATCTCTCAAGGTACATACCCCACCCGTGTGTTCACAAAGTATGAACTTCCTTGGACTATTCTTATCTTTGATAACTAGTCCTTAAAGAATATCAGTCCACGATTACTCTCATCTTGGATTCCCTACCTCATCTTCAAAGAGTATCATATGCCAGATTTCTTACCCAATCCTCCATTATGTCTTTCCAAGTGAAGACAAGAATGATGTGCCTATCTCTCCCTCTCAACTAGGGATGATACATTAACCAAACCAAGCTTGCTTCTCAAATACACAATCTTCTTACTAGGAAGATATGTTTTTCAATATGTTAGCTACTTTCTCATCGATGGAGATATATTGTAGCTGCAATACACCATCTTGGACTAGCTTCCGAATGTAGTGATACTTTTTGTTGATATACTTCGTCTTTCCATGAAACACTAGGTATTTAGAGAATCAAATACAATTGGTGTTATCACAATGTATCACTATAGGGTCCATAGGTCCTTCAAATAGGTTAGATAACAACTTCCTCAACTAGATCACTTCTCTGCTTACTTCACAGGCTGCAATATACTATGCCTTAGCACTACTAAAAGAAATTGTATCTTGCTTTATGCTTATCCATGAGATCATGGAAGATCCCAAGCCGAAACACCCTCATATACTTCTCCTTCCATCTTGATCACTACCTCCCCAGTCGAAATATGTATATCCAATCAAGTGGACATCACTTCTTTTATTGCATTTTAGGCAGTAGTGGATGGTTCCTTGTGAATATCTCAGAATATGTGTTGTTTCTATTTAATGATAATGTTTTGAATCCACTTGGAATTGAATGAGAACATTTACTGCAAAGCATATGTTTGGTCGAGTATTCACCAAGTACATCAGGGAGTCAATTGATTGTCTATACTCGAAAGGATCCAAAGGGCTCAATTCAGAACTTCTTATTCTTTTCAAATTTGTGATCATTGGGGTTGTCATTGGTTTGCAATTCATCATGTCAAACTTCTTTAACATCTTGATCACGTACTTTCCTTGACCTAGATAAATCTAATCAGGCCCTTACCAGACTTATAGTCCCAAATAATAGCGCATCAACCCTAGATCCTTCATGTCAAATTCTGCTACTAGTTTCTTCTTACATTCTTCAATTCGACCTTCCAAACCTGTCAAGAGAAGGTCATCCACATACATAAGAATAATTACCGGCTCTCCCTTCACCACCTTAATATAAAGCTTTGGATCAACAAAACTCTTTGTGAAATGTAATCTCTGAAGGTATGCATCCATCCTAGCATACCATGCCCTTGGTGTTTGTTTGAGGCCATATAATTCCTTCTTCAATCTGCACCCATATGCCTTTCTATATTTAACTTCAAATCCCAAGGGTTGTTCTATATAGACTTCCTCATCAATTGTGGCATTCAGGAATGTAGTCTTGACATCCATTTGGTGGATGCTCCATCCCATCGATGCTGCCAAAGAGACCAATGAACATATAGTTGTAGACCTTGCTATTGAAGAAAATGTCTCTTCATAGTTGATGCCTTATTATTGAGAGAAGCCCCTAGCCACAAATATTGCCTTATATTTATCAATAATTCTATTTACTCCATGTTTTATCTTGTAGATCCATTTGGAAGTTACCACATATTTGTCTTCAAGCCTAGTTACAATCTCTCAAACTCCATTCTTCATTATAGATTGTTATTCTTCATTCATAGCATCCATCCATTCTTGGTAATTGATAGATTCTTCGAAAGTGGATGGATTTGCTTCTATTAGTTTTTTCATGTAGGATGCATACCCAAAGTATTGCTTGGGCTTCTTGCTTTCCATGAATGTGACTTGAGCTACTCCATGACCTTTTGCATCAAGTAGTATAGATTTCAACCAGTTAGGTCTCTTTCTATTTTCAGGGATAACAAGTTGTATAGGTTCATTGGGACCTTCATATTCATGATTTGATTCTTCTTCTTCCCTAATAACTTCTTCAAATACTGGAAGTTCTTCATCATCAGAGTCCATAGGGAGATCCTTTGATTTCTTGAATGCAATACTTTCGTCAAATATCACATCTCGATTGACTTCTATTCAGTGTCCTCCCTTTATGTAGATCCTATAGGCCTCAGAGGAGTTACTATAGCCAAAAAATGTTCCCCTCATGCCTGATGGATCCAACTTCTTTCTTTTGTCCTTAGGTATATGAATATAGACAGGAAAACCAAAAATCCGGAGATGATATACGGTAGGTTTCTTCCCAATGGATACTTCTTTAGGAGCTCTGCTTTCTAGTGACTTGTGGGGACTTTGATTTGTATGTATACAACTGCCTTTGTAGCCTCACCCCACAAAAATTTTGGAAATTCTTGATCATGTAACATCGTTTTTAGAATTTCTTCAATGGATCAATTCTTTCATTCTGCAACTCCATTTTGTTCAGGATTATATGGGACTATCAGCTCCCTCTTAATTCAAGACTCCTTACAGAAAGCTATGATTTCCTTGGATGTATATTCTCCTCCATTATCAAATCTTAATATATTGATTCTTCTTTCTATAAGGTTCTCTACTTCAACTTTGAATTCTTGAAATTTTGTAAATAATTCATCCTTGGATTTCATTAAGTAAAACCAATTCTTCCTTGAATGATCATCTATAAATGTGACACAACATAGATGTCTTCCAAGTAATTGAGGAGTATTAGGACCACAGACATCAGAATGAATAAGATCCAAGATTTCTTTTGACCATGAAGCACTACTTCCAAATGGTCTCTTGGTGTTCTTACCCAATGCACATCCTTTGCAGACTCCTTCATGATCTTCTTTTACTTCAGGGATTCCATCTGCTGTTGAACTTAGAGTTGGAAGGATTTTGAAATGGAGATGACCAAATCTTCTATGCGAAATCTCACATGGGTTGATTTCAATGTGAACCAACGCCTGAGCAGGAGGAGATATCAACTTGTAAAGTCTTCCTTCATGAATGCCAAACACTATCATTTTCTATGCTTGGGTTTCTACTCCATACTACAACCTTTCCATCAACGAAAGCCACTTTATCACCTTTATCTTCTAAGTAAATTATTATGAAAACCTGGAACAAATAGGATGTTGTTGAGATGAATATGGCCTTCATTCTCTAGTTCTATTGAGGTTGATCCAATTCCTCTTACGGGGTAGCCCTTATTATCTCCAAGTTCTACAGAGTACAAAGATTTTCCTTTTGACAATGGCTTTAGTTGCTTGTGATGACCAGTCATGTGTCTTGATGCACCACTATCGATCACCCAAATGTTCTCATTTTGAAATGTGATAGTGAGTGCTGAGAAGAGTCCTTCATCCTTTGTCTTGGTCACTTTATTTTTTGGAGTAAATAGAAGATTCCATGCTTCCTTGGTACCTCCCTTGAGATGGCTTGCTACCTTTGAACACTTCTTGAGAAACTTCTTCAGTGTAGTAGAGATATTCATGATGCCCTTAGCCAACCATAGCTCTGATACCATGTTGAGAAATCTAAAGGGAAATGATTAGAGTGATTTATCTTTATTTGATAATTGCTTGTGATGTATTTGTATTTATCTTACTTATTAGTTTCACTTATTATTAGTATGTTTGTGTATCATCAAACAACTACCAAAAACAAGAAGAAAAAGAACAAAAGATATAGGTTGCAAGCCAAGGCCAAACCCTCTCCACTTGAGAGGAAAACCCACAAATCTTTTCTAGGAATTGTAGGCAAACCAGCAACACCATTTTTCTTCAATAAGCGGAGACTGTCATAGTTTAAATGTCCAAATCTAGCATGCCATAATAAACTTGATGGAAGTGTACCTTCTTCATGATGAGAAATATATGAGAAATGTTGTGAATGAGCAGATGTTCCTTACAGTTTGAAAAGCCTTTCTTCTTCTATTCCCCTCATGACAAGTGAATGATCAGATGCTTTTCTGACCTCAATCTTGCCATCAAACATAAGAATGGAGTGACCTTGCTGGCGGATGTGGACCAAGGACAACAAGTTTCTCTTGAGCTGTGGGAGATATAGAACATGATCCAGAAGAAAGTCTGAAAGATTAGGCAGTTTAAGCCTGATTGTGCCAGGCCCTGATGGCTTGATTTTTGACTGATCTGCAAAGTATACTACTCCATCAACATTGTCAGTGAAATCTTCAAAAAATATTTTCTATGAGTCATGTGATAGGTTGCTCCTGAATCAAGCAACCAATCATTTTTCTAGGAAGCAAGTGAAGTATTAAACAAATCTTCATTTACTCCAATGTTACATTGTGCCTCAACATAGTGAGCAGATTCAGGTGCTTTACCTTTGTCTGTACCATCAATTTTACCTTTCTGTTGGTTTCTTCTCTGCTCAATTTTGTCCCATGGTAGCTTGCATGTAGAGGCATCATGTGATCCATTTCTTTTGCAGCGAATACAATGCAAATCTGCCTTTCTCCTTGAGAATGTCTGCCCCCCCTGCCTCTGAAATATCTTCCTCTTCCTCTTCGTCCACCTCTTCCTCTTGTAGAATCTTGAGCAGGATACTTTTATTTATGAGCAAGGCACACAGTCTCTTCAGAAGATTCAGGGGCTGTCTTCTTTCCAAAGGATTTTTCTCTTTCAGCAAACTTTTTCACAAGAGAGTCAAAGGTTATATCTTTGAGATTTCCATTTGCTTGCAAAGACTCAAGATAATTGGAGTATGTAGGATAAAGTGCCTTGAAAAAAGCAATAAGAGAGATATCCAGCTCAACCTTAGTGGATTTGATATCATGCATTATAGACTTTATTTCAGATGCAAGAGCAAGAGGATCATTATTTTGCAGTTCAAGAGTGAAGAGTTTAATCATAAGTTGGACGACTTCAAGTGCAGAATGTGAGTCATAGAGTTCTTTCAGCTTTTGTAAAGCTTCAAAAGCAGTTGAACATGATGAAATATGGCGACTCACCTCCTTATTTACAGATGCTGCAATTAATGCATAAGCTTTGCTGTTCTTGTTTTCCCAAATGGCGAGCTCTTTGTCTGAGGTAGGCTTTTCTGGGTCACTGTCTCCTTCTACTACACACACTCCTTTCCACAACTCATTGAAGATGAGAGTGTGTTGTATCATCCGGGACCAATCAGGATAGTTCTCCTTGCCAGTGAGAACTATTCCTACGATAAAGATGATTGAATGCATTCCGTAAAAGAAACTTCTGCTGATAGAGAAACAATATATATGTTATACCTTCCACTTCTCAAGCATATAACATATTGCCATAAAAATTAATAAAATTTCATTCCACGCTCACCCCACCAATGAAACAACAACATTTGAAAATGTATTTGACACCATTCACCATACAATAATTTCACACCTCTGTATATTGACCAGTGCAATATCCAAACTATAACGTAAATAAGAATTATTTCATCTCAGTACCTTTCTTTAGATGTACGCCGGAGGCCAATTGTAAACATTGATATCACATCTGCTGCACTAAAAGCCCACTGACCCAACCATACAGCAGTATTATTCTTTAACAATTCCGTAATAAATGTCTATCTAATTCTCAACAGAACCAGAACCAGAACATCTCGAATATAAATACACAGGTGGTTGCGTTTTTTTATTATAAAAATATTGGCATTGTCCGAAACCCCGATCCTCTCGTCAAGATGGAATTGGCTGCAACTATACTCACCATTACAGTTTTTCTTTTTACTATTTTTGTTGGGTTAACCTTGCTTTGGAAGCCTTCGCCACGTTTGAAAGCTAAGCGCATCCCCACCGTCTTCTGGAACGCACCCCACGGACCAAAGCATCAGCTATCAACACACGCCACCACCCTTTTCTTGAACACTCGCGACAATACGCATGTCAACCTGAGTACCAACACTGGATGCTTCTCGAACTTCTATTCGGAGAACGCAGGAGTTATCTCACACTCCAGCAGCACATCTCCACGTTTCTCAGGGATTATCACATGTCCAGTCGTTCAAACCAGGCAGTGTGCAGTCTCAGGGGTTCATACCATGTCAGTCAGAGAGCGCAGAGATACCATGTCAGAGGAATATCAGACAGAGAGTGTAGGGATGGCAGACATAAGCAGGTAAGGTACTCAGTTATTGAATTATATGGGGAGCAGTGGAGCAGACCATGAGTTACACGGACACAAAGGCTAAAAAGAGGAGCTGGCTCTGATACCATGTCAGACCAGGAGTAACTCTAGTTTGGCAGAAAACTGATACGATTTATTTCATTAGGTAGCTATTGCTATATACAAAGAATGTAATTGCTCAGTTCATCTTCTTGATGACTGTTCACATTCCAAATTCACCCAATCGCAGAGGATTAGGTGTCAACAAATACACTGGCGTACTGATCTTTGATCCATTTGTGTGAGCAGTTACTTGAAATGTTTGACCTGTGTGGAAATACCCTGTTTGTCAAACATGGGTGACAATAGTTCTGTTGGGAAATGGCCAATCATTCAAATCTGGAATCTAAATGTTTGTATGCAATTCAGTTGGACAGAATCCTCTACATAATATTGTGGTGAGAGAATAGTTGCTTTATGTTTTCTTTTCTATTTACCTGCTACTGTTGCAGAACTTTTTCGAAGAGGATATCCATTTCTCGTTCAGAAAATTTCCTCTAAGAAAGAGAATATGATCTAACTGTCTATTTTCTTGGTTTATAATTTTGATTTAGCAACGATTGAAGTATGTTATGTTGGCTCCTTTAGGTTATCTCTATCTCACTTTAGAAAGATCCCTTCCTCTTGCCAGGCTTTCTAAATTCTCTGTAGGACATAAAAGGTTTCGACTTTGAAATTGTTCGCTGCTTGTATTAATATTCTTCATGTCTCATAGTATGATAGTATCCCAGAGTCCCCCAGGTCCATCCACTTTCTGTATCATATCTTACAAACAAATACGTAGGTTTGTTAGCTTCAATGTGTCTCAAAGTCCATTTTTATTGCAAGTAGCTTTCCTTTGGTGGAAGGGTCAAATATTTTAAGGGTCACGCATTTTCTAAACCTCCCTGATTCTTGGATCAAATATATAAGTTCAACGCCAACAGAGACATTTGTCTGTTTCTATCCCTCTTAGCTTTTTAGCAAATTCGTTATCATCTGAACCTGTTTACATAGCTTACTTGGGAGGGGAAGCTACATGCAGATTAATACAAATGTACGTATTGTTTTAACCAGTAAAATCAAATTTTAAATTGTGTTATGGAGAAAGGCAGGGCACATAGATGTTATGGATGGTAAGTTGGAGAATTTATGTGGACTGTAAATACTATTGTTTTTCTTTGATTAAAAATGAAGATCAAAATATACGCTGTCATTTTTGTTGCTGCAAAATATATGCTTTCTTTCTTGGTTGTTTTCAAGTGTTTTATATAATCTGGAAAATTTGTTCCTCTGGATGCAGCCAAAACGATGGTCCTTCAATTCAAAGACACTATTGAAAAGCAGTGAACAGTCTTCAAGGTAGTTTATAATCTAAATGTTTAGGCTTTTGTTCCTTCTGATTTTGACTGAAACATGATAACTTTTTTATAGTGGGAGTTCTGATTGGAGGTTTGTTAGGATTTTCCAACTATTTGGAGAATTATGCATGGTTTTATATGAAATGACTTGTCAGATAAAAAATGTTGAGATTGGGAAACATGTACCTTGTGAATAAATATAACTTCAAATTTACTAATTTCAGAGTAGATATTCTGCTAGATAAAATTTTTCTGGCTTTAGAGAGCATGATTCTTTGGCTGCAATAACCTTAAAGCATGGTCCTTTTTGGGTTGTAGGCAGCCTCCAATGATTGAAGATATTCTAGGAGTCGAAAGGACAATTGAACTGGATGAAACCATCAAACCCCCAGAGAGGTCATTCTGGGCCAAATATGTAAGTGACTTGCCCTATATTGCTATATCAATTCTATTTTCGTTCTAAACATAATGAATGTCTAAATAAAACTGTCAAGTTCATATTTGTGTAGCTGCAGTATATGGATGGAGATATTTAGATCTGCTTGTAAGGTTAACACTTCAAAATGTTTCTTGCAGTGGATGTACCTTGTTCCATTGGGTTTGATTGTTATGAATGCCGTAACCCAGGCAATGAATATGCCAGGGGAGCAGGCTGCTGGACAAGCACCACAGCGGATATCGAATTCAGGAGCTCGTAGGAGGTGATTGAATGGTTGGAAACTTAATCCATGAGAGAACTCCTACTAATTCAGGGTTCTGTTCAAGCTTAAGATTGCTTTTAGTCGAAAGTATTAAGAGCATGTACTTTTTTTCACGCTGAAGCCAAATCTGAAGTGACAGAATGACCGAGGGTTGAAATAACTAATTCCATTACAGTCGTCTTGTATTTTTTACATTTCCAGAACTAGCTTGCATTCATATCAAGGTGCCCATCCACTAGAATCACAAAACATAGTACTGAATTTGAACCATGTTCTAGCAATGTATCATACCATTCTTTAGAGCACTGTTAGGACAATAATTGTTTGACTTTATCATTTTTCAGTACAAGGCACGATCCATGTAGTGCCAACTTACGAGATCACTGACTTTAAAAATATCATGCAATTGGCCAATAGAAGCGACACTTGCTGTGCCAGAATTTATTCCACTAACTTCATTTAATTTGCTTGTTAATCTATCATGGTGGTAATGACCCTAACCAAAGCCACACATAAATCTTAACAATCGCAGGACATAAAAAACAAGATTACTGTCAATTAACTTTCTCAATTAACTTGTGGCCTATCTTTAATCACTTTTCCCATTTTAGTTTTTAACTTTTTAGTGTCTCCGAAGACTAGGTGGCAACTCCAATTGCCTTCCGAGTGTTCAAGCCTGGCCCTTTTTTATTGGCGTGTAGTGTGGTACTTGTGCTAATCTCGAGAGTTATCGGAGCTGAGGTTATATGGTGGTAAAATGTCAACGCGGAGAGCGGTACACATGGAACGGAGATTGCAATACGATAAATGCAACCTCCCCATGTTAAAACAGAGAAAAATATGTAGTTAGTTGAGTATTGTTACCGGGAAAGCGAAGATTGTTGGTGGTTGCAGTTTTCCTTTGTGAGGGTTCGTGCAAATGCTTTAGTGGCGTAGCATAAGATAGGATGGAGCGTCGTCATTGATACACAAAACATATAAACACTAGTAATATTTATGATCCATATTATAAAATATAAGTAACTTGCCCGAGCAGCAGCTAGAGCTGTATGCACTATATTTGCAGAAGTTAACCGCGCGAGGATAATGAGTTTTGAATGGGATATTGGATAATTATGAATATTTCCTTGGTTAGAAGTTCGCTGAGTAAGTCATTGTGCGAAGTTAATTGGATGAGGAAAATGAATTTTGAATGGGATAGTGGATGTTAATGAATATTGTTTTGGTGAGAAGTGAGTCGAGGAAGTCATTCTGCTGAGGTTGATTTTTTCACAAATATTTGAAGAATAAATTTATAGAACAAAGATTTGGATATTATATAATTTTGCTTTTGTGATGTTTCTTTTTTAAGATTAATTATTACTATCAAAAGGGCTGGAAATGATGTCTCCTGATAGTTAATGTCTCGTCATAGCTTTACCATGGTTGGATGAGAAAATCAAGAGAGTAGAATTCCAACTCCCAACTGTTCTTAACATGTTTGCCTCATCGAATCAAATCCTTAGCTGAATAGAGAATGTAAAGAATAAATTTGAGGTGGCTAGAAGCTAGGGAAATGGGCATATAATGTAGAAAGATCCAAAATAGCGTGTAATAATTGAATTATAAAAAATGGATAAGTAAATACGCTAATATGAGAGGAAATCAAAATAATGAAACAAGATGGAATATTAACGAAATCGTTACCTAGAGATGTTTGAGTATTTTCATAAAGACCGACAATTTCTTAAAAAGAGTAGGATGTTTGAGTATTTTCATAAAGGCCGACAATTTCTTAAAAAGAGTAGGATGGCCTTTTTTTCCTAAAAGAATTGTATGGAAAGCATACTTTTTAGATTGTGCCGTATTGCTGACAAATTACATGATTTTAAATCACACTTAGTACTAGTTTTTGTCATAAAAAATGAAAATCACGTGAATCTCTAATACAATAAACGAATTGTTGTTGAGCTTTTTTACATTCTCCAAATGCAACTTATCAAATGTATTCCTGACACGAATGTGATCTTAAAACAAAATTATGTTTCAGAGTGTATACATATAGTCCAAGATGAAGCGCATCTACTTAATTTCACAATAAGTAATTTATTTGAACCCTATCACCGAAAAATACATCACTTCTATTCCAACTAACAGACTCTTATTCAATGTTTTTGGGTTTGTGTCATGAATATATGGGTTTATGTCATGAATTTATGGATAAAGGAAAAAGGAGAAATAGAAAAATCACCTTTTTATTTTTGGATGGATGGGATCTCATGGAAGAGAGTGAGCAACCAGAAGCAAGGTTGGTAAAAATAATGAAAAATCATGAAAAAGAAAAATAAACTAATTTGAATGTAAAATTTGCATGCATTTAATAATTCATTTTATTATTTTAAATAAAAAATTTATAAAAAATATTTAAAAAATATTAAATGGTTATATAAAAAATTAATAATATATTTCTTAGAGAATTTTTTCGGATTGAGATCACATAGGATTTTTGGGGTCAATCTTAATCAGAAAAGTTCTCTCTCTAAACATTATGGATTACATAAGTCTTCAGAAATATATTTCTTTTAAACTTAAAAAACTATAGCTAAATAAAAAAAAAAAATTATAACTAAAATTAATGGAAAAGTATCTACTCATTTTAATTTCTTTTAAAAACATTATTACAAAAATAATATTATAAAAATAACTTTTATCAATATATAAAGAATACAAACAATGTTATCTATTGAATTTTGGTTGTCATTGATGTCAACCCAAGCAACACTAGAATATTCCCCGCCTTTGTTGACTAAAATGACATGGCAATTCATGGTTTTTTGAAACAAGACCACCTTTATTGGATTCTCTTCAACTTGCTAATTCCGACGGTATATGATATGCTAATTTCGACGGTATATGATACGTCATGAGAGCTACAAAGTGTAAGAGATGAAGCCCCCATCTTGCTAATTTTGACGATATATGATATGCTAATTCCGACGGTGTATTATACGTCACGAGAGCTACAAAGTGTAAGAGATGAAGCCCCCATCTTGAAGGTCAAAACCTGAAATAAGGCGACATGACAACTTATTAATGATTCGTGGGCTTAAAAGAAATTTATTAAATTAATGTTTGCTACAAACTATGAGATTTGAAATTTGAATTCCATTTTCCATCCTTCATTAAAGTCAACCTAAGGTTAAGAATCATTTTGGCTCCAAAAGAATTTGAATTTTAAAATTCAAAATAGCCTTCTAATTCAAGTTGGCCTCATTTAGTTTTTTGGTCCCAAATGAAAAAATAATTTTAATTTTAATTTTATTTTCCCTTCGAAAATTGCTAGTCAGCTCCCTCAATAATGTCTTGTAAAAAACTTTAAGGGCTATTATTTTCCTCATCAAACACAGATCTAAAGTTTAGAAATCCTTGCGGCCAGGAGTAGTCGAAGCATATCTTAAGGAGTTGTTGAAGTTCTGAGTTTGGTTTGGGCTTAATGTTTATCTCTCTACCATGGGTATACGCTGGGTTCCTTCTCTGTTGCAGGTGGAATGGCTCTTTTGATTTTGGGTAAAATTCAGAGTTTTTGTGGTGTAAGTGTGACCTCAGATGTTTAAGCTAAATCCGGCCATGTTCTTGCAACGAACCTAATTGTAGCTCATAAAGATCGACAATTTCTTAAAAAATATGATTGATAGAATTCAATACCAATCATTGAAAGAGTTCCAATCATTGAAAGAGACTTAGAGTAGGATGGCCTTTTTTTCCTAAAAGAATTGTATGGAAAGCATACTTTTTAGATTGTGCCGAATGTTTGACAAATTACATGATTTTAAATCACTCTTAGTACTAGTTTTTGTCATAAAAAATGGAAATCACGTGAATCTCTAATACAATAAACGAATTGTTGTTGAGTTTTTTTACATTCTCTAAATGCAACTTATCAAATGTATTTCTGACACGATTGTGATCTTAAAACAAAATTATGTGTCAGAGTGTATACATATAGTCCAAGATGAAGCACACCTACTTAATTTCACAATAAGTAATTTATTTGAACCCTATCACTGAAAAATACATCACTCCTATTCCAACTAACAGATTCTTATTTAATGTTTTTGGGTTTGTGTCATGAATAACAGATTCTTATTTAATGTTTTTGGGTTTGTGTCATGAATAACAGATTCTTATTTAATGTTTTTGGGTTTGTGTCATGAATATATGGGTTTATGTCATGAATTTATGGATAAAGGAAAAAGAAGGAGAAATAGAAAAATCACCTTTTTATTTTTGGATGGATGGGATCTCATGGAAAAGAGTGAGCAACCAGAATTAAGGTGGTAAAAATAATGAAAATTCATAAAAAAGAAAAATAAATTAATTTGAAGGTAAACTTTGCATGCATTTAATAATTCATTTTATTATTTTAAATAAAAAATTTAATAAAAAGTATTTAAAAAATATTAAATGGATATATAAAAAATTAATAATATATTTCTTAGAGAATTTTTTCGGATTGAGATCACATAGGATTTTTGGGGCCTAGCTCAATCAGAAAAGTTCTCTCTCTAAACATTATGGATCACATAAGTCTTCAGAAATATATTTCTTTTTAAACTTAAAAAACTATAGCTAAATAAATTTAAAAAAAAATTATGACTAAAATTAATGGCAAAGTATCTACTCATTTTAATTTCTTTTAGAAACATTATTACAAAAATAATATTATAAAAATAACTTTTATCAATATATAAAGAATACAAACAATGTTATCTATTGAATTTTGGTTGTCATTGATGTCAACCCAAGCAACACTAGAATATTCCCCGCCTTTGTTGACTAAAATGACATGGCAATTCATGGTTTTTTGAAACAAGACCACCTTTATTGGATTTTCCTCGTCTCGCTAATTCTGACGGTATATGATAATTTTGACGGTATATGATACGTCACGAGAGCTACAAAGTGTAAGAGATGAAGCCCCCATCTTGCTAATTCCGACCATATATGATATGCTAATTTCGATGATATATGATACGTCATGAGAGCTACAAAGTGTAAGAGATGAAGCCCCCATCTTGAAGGTCAAAACCCGAATTAAGGTGACATGACAACTTATTATTGATTTGTGGGCTTAAAACAAATTTATTAAATTAATGTTTGCTCCAAACTATGAAATTTGAAATTTGAATTCCATTTTCCATCTTCATTAAAGTCAATCTAAAGTTAAGAATAATTTTAGCTCCAAAAGAATTTTAATTTTAAAATTAAAAGTTGGCCTCATTTAATTTTTTTGTCCCAAATGAAAAAATAATTTTAATTTTAATTTTATTTTCCCTTCGAAAATTGC
Source organism: Pinus taeda (assembly GCA_000404065.3). Classification (NCBI taxonomy): domain Eukaryota; kingdom Viridiplantae; phylum Streptophyta; class Pinopsida; order Pinales; family Pinaceae; genus Pinus; species Pinus taeda. The sequence continues at coordinate 16,816 of APFE030766118.1, forward strand.
TAGTCAGCTCCCTCAATAATATCTTCTAAAAAACTTTAAGGGCTATTATTTTCCTCATCAAACACAGATCTAAAGTTTAGAAATCCTTGCGGCCAGGAGTAGTCGAAGCATATCTTAAGGAGTGGTCGAAGTTCTGAGTTTGGTTTGGGCTTAACGTTTATCTGTCTACCATGGGTATACGTTGGGTTCCTTCTCTGTTGCAGGTGGAATGGCTCTTTTGATTTTGGGTAAAATTCAGAGTTTTTGTGGTGTAAGTTTGACCTCAGATGTTTAAAAGCTAAATCCGGCCATGTTCTTGCACCGAACCTAATTGTAGCTTATAAAAATCCCATTGCAAAACTCATAGAAATCCGCATGTCTGAAAGGGATTCGCTGTCTGGCTCTAAAGCAATCCAAGAATAGTATACCTTCAAAGCTTTGTTGTTGGTTAAGGGACATTCCGCCACTCTCGAAGGTCATTTATTCAATCGTCTTGGAATAGAGTGGTAAGAATCCGAGCCTCTGAGGCACTTATGTGATAACAATTCAACACTATTTAGGGCTCAATTCAGTGAAGACCCAAGCTTTGTTTGAAGGGGATATAGGTCGGATACAAATATGTGATCAATTTGAGTTATAGAGAAATGTTGGCCTAACAATTCGACACTATTTAGGGCTCAATTCAGTGAAGACCCGAGCTTCGTTTGAAGGGTATATAGGTGGGCTACAAATATGTGATCAATCTGAGTTCTAGAGAAATGTTGGCCCATGACTTCTTGATGATCAATTGGTGCCATCCGCACTCTTCTAAAGTGCAATATTTTCCAAAGTTATAACCATGAATTGGGTCGTCTCTTAAATCCCCTTCGAGCCTTGTATACTTTATGGAAGTTGAAAACCAAGTTAAGGCAGAGGTTGTTTGAATGCATTTTTTTAAGCCGCCTTCTGCACAAAAATAGTTTCTTACAATGGTCATTAAGCAGAATTTAAGACGGATCTGGAGGTTCCCTCTATTTTAATTACTGAACTTTAATTGGCTGAATTTTGTCACTGTTTCAAAGCTGATCTGGTGTGAAATTTCAAGCAAGTATTCTCATGCCCTAACCAGTGATTTAAGAGTTAATTCAACACTTATGCTTGGATCAACGTACATGTGGTTTTAATCTAGTTCTTGTAATATCATTGAAAGCACTATTCAAAGGGTTTGTAATATCATTGAAAGCACTATTCAAAGGGTTTGTAATTGATGATTGTTTGCGTTACAAGTTTGATCATTGGTGGAACTTGCCTTACAAGTTTGATCATTGGTGGAACAATTCAGCTTGACCAGAATTGCATTGGCAACATCTTTAGTTAACTTCAGAAGGCATGAGAAGTACATGAACTCTTATTCAGTCTACTAGTCACATCACTTTGCAGAAAATTTTGTAAGTATGGTTTGGGTAGTAGTATGGGTTTTATTGTTGAAGTAGTCTGGTTTGGTATTGTTTTGCAGAAGTTTGATTTTGTAAGTGAGCTATTATCCTTGGTACGGGAGCCAACAGTTGTTTGCATATTCTATTATCATTTTCAAGGTGGTTGGGTGGTGCAAGGCAGGTGATTGACATAACCTTGAAGTTGTAGCATGAAAACACTTTAGGGTGGCAGGGTGATGTTAGGGAAAGTTGGAGCATCCTTCCAGTTGGAGTTGAAACATATTATGTACTCATAAATGGAGTTGAAACATATTACGTACTCTTAAATTATTAAGAAAATTTTTTGTAGATTTTTTACTGGAAGGATTTTTATTTACTGGAAGGATTTCCAACATTATCTAATATAAAGAAAACAAAAAATATTTAATGATTCTTCATTTAAAAATAATATATAATGATTCTAGAGTACATAAATATATTTTAAAACAAAAAGTAACTAACAAAATATAAACATTTTTTTAAAAATGAAATGATTTTATATTTTCTTTATATTCTATATTTCACATGATAATAAAATTAAATAAAAACAAAAAATTGTAACACATTCCATTTCATTGTTACTGAGAAAAAAATTGTAAATGCTGCATATATATATACCCTTCATTACATTCCTCATAAGTTGCATTTGTTTTAATCAATTTATTTATGTGTGTCGTAAGTTTGATTTGTTTTGATCAACATATTTATGTGTTAAGCTTTACTTGGAATATATTTTAAAATGAGAAACTGTTTGTCCTAGTGAAGCTTTATTATAGAATCCTCTATGATACTTAATGTTAAGGTTTCAAATTAACTTGAAATTTATTTAGTTTTTTTCCCTTGTTTTCTACCCATACTTTAGATTATATTTTAAAATTAGAAACTAGGTTTTTTTAAAGACTTTTCAAAAAGTTTAAATAAAAACATGCATCTACAGAATCTACACAAAGGGTTGTAAGCTATACCATCACTTTCACAATTAAATCTTGATCTTCAAGCCATTTGAATGTATCACATGAGAAAATTCACATAAAATCCAACAATTACAAAAAAAGACTTCACAACTAAAATAAAATCAAACATATAAACTATTAATGAAAAACCAACCATATAAACTAATGAAATGCAAGTGAAATATGATGGTAGGTCTCTGCAGTTTGGCATCAAGATCCACATAATTATTATGTTTAAAGTGGTATCAAGAAATTGTATTATCAAGATTCACATAATTATGTTTAAAGTGGTATCAAGAAATTGTATTCAATGGTAATTACTAAATAAAAAGGGTCACAGATAATCCTAATTCTTAGATTTATGTTGAGATAATCCTAATTCTTAGATTTATGTTGTCTATATATATCTATATATATATATATATTTTCTGGGTCTTCATCAAAACAAAAATCTATGGTGAAAAACCCTAGAAAAGTGATAATTTTTAGATATAACTGTAATTGAATCCAAAATGTTCTGAAAATCCCAACTCAACTTTGGTTGGATCAACTACATTAAAGATATATATCCTTTGTGCAAAAAATACAAGGAATAAATATGAAGCAAAAAGGCATTTAATGTAGAGAAATCTAAACATTTCATAGAAATTTAATGTCTATTTTTTTTAAATATTAATATTGTATAAAAAATTACTGTGTTCAATGGTAATCCAGTATAAGAATTGGTTGAATTGAATACATTATTTTACACCACAAATACGGTTAATGAGATTAGAAAACACTTTATTTATATGAGTTAATGTCTAAAGAGAAATTTTAAAAAATATTAATATTGTAGAAAAAAATTATTGTGTTCAATAGTAATCCAGTATAAGAATTGTTAAATTGAATAGATTATTTTATACCATAAATACGGTTAATGAAATTAGAAAACACTTTATTTATATGGTGATACTCTTGAAAATAATCCATAAGAATAATTTTTTCCCTTCCTTTATTATTGAATGACCCAAATTCTAAATTTGTATATGACCAACTTATTATATAGAAATTAAACTTCCTTTATTATTGAATGACCCAAATTCTAAATTTGTATATGACCAACTTATTATATAGAAATTAAACTTAATGTATTTGGCAACATGTATAAAACTGTTTTAAACCATAAAACTGTTTTAAACCATTACAATTATGGGGAAATAAAATTTATGATGAGCAACTGGCTTAAAAATAATTGGAAAACCAAAATAAAATTATCAAATATATTAAAATAAAATTAAAAAATTCTATTACTATTTTTAACCCATCTTCAAAACTCAAACTCGGGATGGACAAATTGAAACTATCTATTTTTCTGGGAAAAAAAAATTAAAATAATAAAGAAAACCAAAAAAATGAAAGTAATGTGATCCATCCTTTCTCGAACTCAGAGAATCTAAACCATACGAAAGAAAACATGAAGGCTTATTTCTAAGCGGGAAAACGTAAAGAATCTAACCATACGAAACGAAAGAAAACATGAAGGGTTATTTCTAAGCGGGAAAACGTAAAGAATCGATTACGATTTCTCTTTCTCTTTCCAGAATACCTTGAGCTAGGGATTTAAAAAAGTAAAATAATCAAAGTTATAAAGTGAAGGATTTCAAGAGTGATCAGAGAGAAAGAAATGAGGTGCAAACAGGGCAGCTCAAATTCAAAGCACACAGATAGGCATGATACATGGATTTCATTTACTCATTTTTCGTCTTTCTAAGAATATGAACCAGACGAATTAATTTACATTTACAGTCCGAAAACTTCAACAAATTTAATCTGTTTCTTTATTTATTGAAACCAAAAAAAACCAGGAAGTAAATAAATATGTTCGTTCTTTCTAGAAACCAGAGAGGCAATAACGCATAAAGGATTGTACATACTGATACAGCCAAGCAAACATAAACAAATCTATTACTTCTCAAAGCCAGAGGAAACATTGTAACATCAAGGGAAATCCAACTTATTACGTCTCAAAGCCAGAGGAAACATTGTACCTGAAGTAGAACATCAAGGGAAATCCAACACCAATTCCAATTGTTCCATCGCAGCCCCTGCTTCCATCGTAACTTGTTTGGCCTGTCGGAAATCACAGGATCGAAGTGAAAACTTTTTTTCTTGCAAGATCTTGGCAAATTGCAATCAAATTAAGAAAGGGAAAGAAACGTAGAGATAAATATATAATATGTAATACAACTATATATTTGGCTTGATCTTCCTCCCTCGTTAAATTGAAATAGATATGTTCTTTCTTTCTCGAAACCATTGCAATCAAAGTAAGAAAGGGAAAGAAACGCAGAGATAAATATATAATATGTAATACAACTATATATTTGGCTTCATCTTCCTCACTCGTTAAATTGAAATAGATATGTTCTTTCTTTCTCGAAACCAGAGGCAAGAAAACATAAAAGGATTGTTTATACAGCCAAGAAAACATAAAAGGATTATATATTTGGCTTGATCTTCCTCCCTCGTTAAATTGAAATAGATATGTTCTTTCTTTCTCGAAACCATTGCAATCAAAGTAAGAAAGGGAAAGAAACGCAGAGATAAATATATAATATGTAATACAACTATATATTTGGCTTCATCTTCCTCACTCGTTAAATTGAAATAGATATGTTCTTTCTTTCTCGAAACCAGAGCCAAGAAAACATAAAAGGATTGTTTATACAGCCAAGAAAACATAAACAGATCTATTACTTCTCAAAGCCAGAGGAAACATTGTACCTGAAGTAAAACTTCAAGGGAAATCCAACAGCAATTCCAGTTATTTCATCCCGGAAATCACAAGATCGAATTCAAAACTTATTTCCTTGTATGATCTTGATTGGCAAATTGCAATCAAAGAAAGAAAGGAAAAGAAACGCAAAGATCAGTATAACTAATGTGATGTAATATTGCAAATCCACATAATATCCTACTTGATCTTCCTCCCTCTCTAGATTGAAATCAAATTTAATTCCAATCCACACTTACAATCAATATTTCAATATTATTGACACAAATTCACAGAATACTACGCCATCAAAGTATCTTCAGCTTGATCTTCCTCCCTCCTTAAATTGAAATCAAATTTAATTCCAGTCCACACTTACAATCACCGCTGATGTAGATCACTTCCAGGCTCCATGAATTCACAGAATGCTACGCCATCAAAGTCTCTTCAGCTGAGAGTTATCTGTCTCTTTCTCATAGACGAACATCCACCGACATGCACATAACAATAATTGAAACAACATTTCCACATAAACAGAAGGCAACATAAAGGCAAACAAAACAACATTCCAAACCCATATAAACAGAAGGCAACATAAAGATAAACCGAAAAACAAAGAGAAGGCAACATAAAGGCAAACAAAACAACATTCCAAACCCATATAAACAGAAGGCAACATAAAGATAAACCGAAAAACAAAGAGGAGAGCTCCAAAGACCACACAACAACATAGAGAGAGAGAGCACAGAGAGCCGAGAATGCACTGCAGGGAGAGGAAATATGTTATTATATATTGCATACAAAAGCTAAGTTCGTCCTTAATGCTTTAACGATCAAAATCTCTCCACCGTCGGATCCTGTGGTAACCCTTGGATCCCTTGGATCTCTGTTCATCAATTAACTTAGCGGTTGAAGGTGATTGAAATGCTTTTTATCACACGCAGAACAGCGAGAATCCAAAGGGCAAAGGATATTTGAAATTTATAAAAACTAAATATCTTCAACAACTTTTTCAAATTCAAAATTCAACTCCACTCGTCAAAAAAGTTCTCCCAATTTGTTTCGGGAAAGTTATAATTAACACAATTGAATATAATTTTAATTTAAATAAAGATTAAATTATAACAAGTATTATGTACACCTGATCTAAAAGCATTGTTTTTCGATGAAGAGTTATGTACTTTTGTTTTATATTGAAAATCAAATATGATATATTTTAGCTTTTTATTATAACTACAGTTATATATTTTAATTTTATATGCAGATAATGTGTTACAAAATGGTCAACAAAACAAATTAAATCTTGTTTAATAAATTTATAATCAAATATCTTTAAGGCATTTACTTAGGTAAGTTTCTAATAACTTTAAAAAATATTTAATTTAGAAATATATAAAATAATATAAATAAACATATGTATTATTTTTAATTGATTATTTTTCATCATTTTATATATTTATTTTGAAAATATAGTGTATTTATAGATTAATTTAAAATTTATAAACAAACGAAGCATAATGTAAATATTCATGAAAATACAATGCAACTTAGCTAACTAAGAGACAAACACAAATAGAAATGGACATGATCAAGAAATGAGAAGCATGAATCATTTATTTCCAATGAACTGATGACAAATAGGTCTACAAAGAGACACAAAGGAAGATGCTATGAACAATGAGCCTTTAGCAATCCTCAATGGAAGTCCCCTTTTCCTTCCCCTTCTAAGATCTCTCTTCCTATGAGAAGTGACGATCCAATTCTAATGTCAAGTTCTCACTGAAGATAGGTGTTGAGAAATCTAAAGGGAAATGATTAGAGTGATTTCTCTTTCTTTGATAATTGATTGTGATGTCTTTTTACTTATCTTACTTATTCGCTTCACTTATTATTATTATTATGTTTGTCTATCATCAAACAACTACAAAAAACAAGAAGAACAAGAACATAGAGAGCAATACCCTCAAAGACCAAGTCCAACCTTTCCAGATGATGTGCTTTCCTTGTTCAAGTCAAACCCATTCAAATCTCTTCCAGTAGAACAACTTCGACTTCCAACTGTAGAATTTCAGCCTCCACTGCAGACCTGAAATTTTCGGCCCTCCTGCAGTTGTTGTTGCAACATGTGTGAACTTATTTTAGCCTCCCAGGACTTCCTTAGACCTTCGCTTGGCTTTTTCTGACTTTTGGAGCTTGAGGATGGATTCTTGTGACCTTCATTTAACCTTCTCGCCTTCTCTTCTTCAAGATCAAACTTGTAGAGGAAAATCCTAGATCTACTTCATAAACCCTAACCTTCGTTCGCACATGTGAGAGAGAAATAGCCCAAAACCAAGTCTTCTTTGTCCTCTTCCTTCTTCGCTGCCTTCTTCCTCTACTTCCTTCACTTTTATGAGTGAGAGATGAATGTACTCCAAGGAGGTCAATTTTCCTCCTTTATATAGACTTCTCAAAGGTGGACGACTCCTCAAATTAGGCCAACTTGCCATCTGCCAGGCCAACTTGATCTTGGAGGGCATTTTGACACTTTTAAAGACAACAATAATTTTATTTACAAGTTACAATGTGCCCGAAGGGGTCTTCAACTTATGACAATGAATATTTTGACTTCTTGACCTAGGAAAAACTATAGAAGCACTCAATGGGTGCTTGACCTTCAAAATAAAAGACCTTGAGCATGAAACCCATGCTCTAATAATAATAATAATAATTTTCTTTCATTTTACATTTTACAAGAATCAAAAGTACATTTCATATTTATGAAGACCGAACTTAGTTACACATTTTTCAACATTCCCTCTTAACTATGGAGGTATTCATAAATGGTACATGGACATTCTCAATATGAAGAGATCTCATAAGAAGAGTCAGATTGGTAACCTATATGTTTAGCATCATAACAAACAACATTATCATATAGAAAGGCCTTGACTAACAACTCTATCTCTCCACAAGGTCAGAGCATAATGTTGGTGAGACCAATCATTTATAGACACCATCATCATTATCTCTCAAGGTACATACCCCACCCGTGTGTTCACAAAGTATGAACTTCCTTGGACTATTCTTATCTTTGATAACTAGTCCTTAAAGAATATCAGTCCACGATTACTCTCATCTTGGATTCCCTACCTCATCTTCAAAGAGTATCATATGCCAGATTTCTTACCCAATCCTCCATTATGTCTTTCCAAGTGAAGACAAGAATGATGTGCCTATCTCTCCCTCTCAACTAGGGATGATACATTAACCAAACCAAGCTTGCTTCTCAAATACACAATCTTCTTACTAGGAAGATATGTTTTTCAATATGTTAGCTACTTTCTCATCGATGGAGATATATTGTAGCTGCAATACACCATCTTGGACTAGCTTCCGAATGTAGTGATACTTTTTGTTGATATACTTCGTCTTTCCATGAAACACTAGGTATTTAGAGAATCAAATACAATTGGTGTTATCACAATGTATCACTATAGGGTCCATAGGTCCTTCAAATAGGTTAGATAACAACTTCCTCAACTAGATCACTTCTCTTCTTACTTCACAGGCTGCAATATACTATGCCTTAGCACTACTAAAAGAAATTGTATCTTGCTTTATGCTTATCCATGAGATCATGGAAGATCCCAAGCCGAAACACCCTCATATACTTCTCCTTCCATCTTGATCACTACCTCCCCAGTCGAAATCTGTATATCCAATCAAGTGGACATCACTTCTTTTATTGCATTTTAGGCAGTAGTGGATGGTTCCTTGTGAATATCTCAGAATATGTGTTGTTTCTATTTAATGATAATGTTTTGAATCCACTTGGAATTGAATGAGAACATTTACTGCAAAGCATATGTTTGGTCGAGTATTCACCAAGTACATCAGGGAGTCAATTGATTGTCTATACTCGAAAGGATCCAAAGGGCTCAATTCAGAATTTCTTATTCTTTTCAAATTTGTGATCATTGGGGTTGTCATTGGTTTGCAATTCATCATGTCAAACTTCTTTAACATCTTGATCACGTACTTTCCTTGACCTAGATAAATCTAATCAGGCCCTTACCATACTTATAGTCCCAAATAATAGTGCATCAACCCTAGATCCTTCATGTCAAATTCTGCTACTAGTTTCTTCTTACATTCTTCAATTCGACCTTCCAAACCTGTCAAGAGAAGGTCATCCACATACATAAGAATAATTACTGGCTCTCCCTTCACCACCTTAATATAAAGCTTTGGATCAACAAAACTCTTTGTGAAATGTAATCTCTGAAGGTATGCATCCATCCTAGCATACCATGCCCTTGGTGTTTGTTTGAGGCCATATAATTCCTTCTTCAATCTGCACCCATATGCCTTTCTATATTTAACTTCAAATCCCAAGGGTTGTTCTATATAGACTTCCTCATCAATTGTGGCATTCAGGAATGTAGTCTTGACATCCATTTGGTGGATGCTCCATCCCATCGATGCTGCCAAAGAGACCAATGAACATATAGTTGTAGACCTTGCTATTGAAGAAAATGTCTCTTCATAGTTGATGCCTTCTTATTGAGAGAAGCCCCTAGCCACAAATCTTGCCTTATATTTATCAATAATTCCATTTACTCCATGTTTTATCTTGTAGATCCATTTGGAAGTTACCACATATTTGTCTTCAAGCCTAGGTACAATCTCTCAAACTCCATTCTTCATTATAGATTGTTATTCTTCATCCATAGCATCCATCCATTCTTGGTAATTGATAGATTCTTCGAAAGTGGATGGATTTGCTTCTATTAGTTTTTTCATGTAGGATGCATACCCAAAGTATTGCTTGGGCTTCTTGCTTTCCATGAATGTGACTTGAGCTACTCCATGACCTTTTGCATCAAGTAGTATAGATTTCAACCAGTTAGGTCTCTTTCTATTTTCAGGGATAACAAGTTGTATAGGTTCATTGGGACCTTCATATTCATGATTTGATTCTTCTTCTTCCCTAATAACTTCTTCAAATACTGGAAGTTCTTCATCATCAGAGTCCATAGGGAGATCCTTTGATTTCTTGAATGCAATACTTTCGTCAAATATCACATCTCGATTGACTTCTATTCAGTGTCCTCCCTTTATGTAGATCCTATAGGCCTCAGAGGAGTTACTATAGCCAAAAAATGTTCCCCTCATGCCTGATGGATCCAACTTCTTTCTTTTGTCCTTAGGTATATGAATATAGACAGGAAAACCAAAAATCCGGAGATGATATACGGTAGGTTTCTTCCCAATGGATACTTCTTTAGGAGCTCTGCTTTCTAGTGACTTGTGGGGACTTTGATTTGTATGTATACAACTGCCTTTGTAGCCTCACCCCACAAAAATTTTGGAAATTCTTGATCATGTAACATCGTTTTTAGAATTTCTTCAATGGATCAATTCTTTCATTCTGCAACTCCATTTTGTTCAGGATTATATGGGACTATCAGCTCCCTCTTAATTCAAGACTCCTTACAGAAAGCTATGATTTCCTTGGATGTATATTCTCCTCCATTATCAAATCTTAATATATTGATTCTTCTTTCTATAAGGTTCTCTACTTCAACTTTGAATTCTTGAAATTTTGTAAATAATTCATCCTTGGATTTCATTAAGTAAAACCAATTCTTCCTTGAATGATCATCTATAAATGTGACACAACATAGATGGCTTCCAAGTAATTGAGGAGTATTAGGACCACAGACATCAGAATGAATAAGATCCAAGATTTCTTTTGACCATGAAGCACTACTTCCAAATGGTCTCTTGGTGTTCTTACCCAATGCACATCCTTTGCAGACTCCTTCATGATCTTCTTTTACTTCAGGGATTCCATCTGCTGTTGAACTTAGAGTTGGAAGGATTTTGAAATGGAGATGACCAAATCTTCTATGCGAAATCTCACATGGGTTGATTTCAATGTGAACCAACGCCTGAGCAGGAGGAGATATCAACTTGTAAAGTCTTCCTTCATGAATGCCAAACACTATCATTTTCTATGCTTGGGTTTCTACTCCATACTACAACCTTTCCATCAACGAAAGCCACTTTATCACCTTTATCTTCTAAGTAAATTATTATGAAAACCTGGAACAAATAGGATGTTGTTGAGATGAATATGGCCTTCATTCTCTAGTTCTATTGAGGTTGATCCAATTCCTCTTACGGGGTAGCCCTTATTATCTCCAAGTTCTACAGAGTACAAAGATTTTCCTTTTGACAATGGCTTTAGTTGCTTGTGATGACCAGTCATGTGTCTTGATGCACCACTATCGATCACCCAAATGTTCTCATTTTGAAATGTGATAGTGAGTGCTGAGAAGAGTCCTTCATCCTTTGTCTTGGTCACTTTATTTTTTGGAGTAAATAGAAGATTCCATGCTTCCTTGGTACCTCCCTTGAGATGGCTTGCTACCTTTGAACACTTCTTGAGAAACTTCTTCAGTGTAGTAGAGATATTCATGATGCCCTTAGCCAACCATAGCTCTGATACCATGTTGAGAAATCTAAAGGGAAATGATTAGAGTGATTTATCTTTATTTGATAATTGCTTGTGATGTATTTGTATTTATCTTACTTATTAGTTTCACTTATTATTAGTATGTTTGTGTATCATCAAACAACTACCAAAAACAAGAAGAAAAAGAACAAAAGATATAGGTTGCAAGCCAAGGCCAAAACCTCTCCACTTGAGAGGAAAACCCACAAATCTTTTCTAGGAATTGTAGGCAAACCAGCAACACCATTTTTCTTCAATAAGCGGAGACTGTCATAGTTTAAATGTCCAAATCTAGCATGCCATAATAAACTTGATGGAAGTGTACCTTCTTCATGATGAGAAATATATGAGAAATGTTGTGCATGAGCAGATGTTCCTTACAGTTTGAAAAGCCTTTCTTCTTCTATTCCCCTCATGACAAGTGAATGATCAGATGCTTTTCTGACCTCAATCTTGCCATCAAACATAAGAATGGAGTGACCTTGCTGGCGGATGTGGACCAAGGACAACAAGTTTCTCTTGAGCTGTGGGAGATATAGAACATGATCCAGAAGAAAGTCTGAAAGATTAGGCAGTTTAAGCCTGATTGTGCCAGGCCCTGATGGCTTGATTTTTGACTGATCTGCAAAGTATACTACTCCATCAACATTGTCAGTGAAATCTTCAAAAAATATTTTCTATGAGTCATGTGATAGGTTGCTCCTGAATCAAGCAACCAATCATTTTTCTAGGAAGCAAGTGAAGTATTAAACAAATCTTCATTTACTCCAATGTTACATTGTGCCTCAACATAGTGAGCAGATTCAGGTGCTTTACCTTTGTCTGTACCATCAATTTTACCTTTCTGTTGGTTTCTTCTCTGCTCAATTTTGTCCCATGGTAGCTTGCATGTGGATGCATCATGTGATCCATTTCTTTTGCAGCGAATACAGTGCAAATCTGCCTTTTCTCCTTGAGAATGTCTGCCCCCCCTGCCTCTGAAATATCTTCCTCTTCCTCTTCGTCCACCTCTTCCTCTTGTAGAATCTTGAGCGGGATGCTTTTATTTATGAGCAAGGCACACAGTCTCTTCAGAAGATTCAGGGGCTATCTTCTTTCCAAAGGATTTTTCTCTTTCAGCAAACTTTTTCACAAGAGAGTCAAAGGTTATATCTTTGAGATTTCCATTTGCTTGCAAAGACTCAAGATAATTGGAGTATGTAGGATAAAGTGCCTTGAAAAAAGCAATAAGAGAGATATCCATCTCAACCTTAGTGGATTTGATATCATGCATTATAGACTTTATTTCAGATGCAAGAGCAAGAGGATCATTATTTTGCAGTTCAAGAGTGAAGAGTTTAATCATGAGTTGGACGACTTCAAGTGCAGAATGTGAGTCATAGAGTTCTTTCAGCTTTTTTAAAGCTTCAAAAGCAGTTGAATATGATGAAATATGGCGACTCACCTCTTTATTTACAGATGCTGCGATTAATGCATAAGCTTTGCTGTTCTTGTTTTCCCAAATGGCGAGCTCTTTGTCTGAGGTAGGCTTTTCTGGGTCACTGTCTCCTTCTACTACACACACTCCTTTCCACAACTCATTGAAGATGAGAGTGTGTTGTATCATCCGGGACCAATCAGGATAGTTCTCCTTGCCAGTGAGAACTATTCCTACGATAAAGATGATTGAATGCATTCCGTAAAAGAAACTTCTGCTGATAGAGAAACAATATATATGTTATACCTTCCACTTCTCAAGCATATAACATATTGCCATAAAAATTAATAAAATTTCATTCCACGCTCACCCCACCAATGAAACAACAACATTTGAAAATGTATTTGACACCATTCACCATACAATAATTTCACACCTCTGTATATTGACCAGTGCAATATCCAAACTATAACGTAAATAAGAATTATTTCATCTCAGTACCTTTCTTTAGATGTACGCCGGAGGCCAATTGTAAACATTGATATCACATCTGCTGCACTAAAAGCCCACTGACCCAACCATACAGCAGTATTATTCTTTAACAATTCCGTAATAAATGTCTATCTAATTCTCAACAGAACCAGAACCAGAACATCTCGAATATAAATACACAGGTGGTTGCGTTTTTTTATTATAAAAATATTGGCATTGTCCGAAACCCCGATCCTCTCGTCAAGATGGAATTGGCTGCAACTATACTCACCATTACAGTTTTTCTTTTTACTATTTTTGTTGGGTTAACCTTGCTTTGGAAGCCTTCGCCACGTTTGAAAGCTAAGCGCATCCCCACCGTCTTCTGGAACGCACCCCACGGACCAAAGCATCAGCTATCAACACACGCCACCACCCTTTTCTTGAACACTCGCGACAATACGCATGTCAACCTGAGTACCAACACTGGATGCTTCTCGAACTTCTATTCGGAGAACGCAGGAGTTATCTCACACTCCAGCAGCACATCTCCACGTTTCTCAGGGATTATCACATGTCCAGTCGTTCAAACCAGGCAGTGTGCAGTCTCAGGGGTTCATACCATGTCAGTCAGAGAGCGCAGAGATACCATGTCAGAGGAATATCAGACAGAGAGTGTAGGGATGGCAGACATAAGCAGGTAAGGTACTCAGTTATTGAATTATATGGGGAGCAGTGGAGCAGACCATGAGTTACACGGACACAAAGGCTAAAAAGAGGAGCTGGCTCTGATACCATGTCAGACCAGGAGTAACTCTAGTTTGGCAGAAAACTGATACGATTTATTTCATTAGGTAGCTATTGCTATATACAAAGAATGTAATTGCTCAGTTCATCTTCTTGATGACTGTTCACATTCCAAATTCACCCAATCGCAGAGGATTAGGTGTCAACAAATACACTGGCGTACTGATCTTTGATCCATTTGTGTGAGCAGTTACTTGAAATGTTTGACCTGTGTGGAAATACCCTGTTTGTCAAACATGGGTGACAATAGTTCTGTTGGGAAATGGCCAATCATTCAAATCTGGAATCTAAATGTTTGTATGCAATTCAGTTGGACAGAATCCTCTACATAATATTGTGGTGAGAGAATAGTTGCTTTATGTTTTCTTTTCTATTTACCTGCTACTGTTGCAGAACTTTTTCGAAGAGGATATCCATTTCTCGTTCAGAAAATTTCCTCTAAGAAAGAGAATATGATCTAACTGTCTATTTTCTTGGTTTATAATTTTGATTTAGCAACGATTGAAGTATGTTATGTTGGCTCCTTTAGGTTATCTCTATCTCACTTTAGAAAGATCCCTTCCTCTTGCCAGGCTTTCTAAATTCTCTGTAGGACATAAAAGGTTTCGACTTTGAAATTGTTCGCTGCTTGTATTAATATTCTTCATGTCTCATAGTATGATAGTATCCCAGAGTCCCCCAGGTCCATCCACTTTCTGTATCATATCTTACAAACAAATACGTAGGTTTGTTAGCTTCAATGTGTCTCAAAGTCCATTTTTATTGCAAGTAGCTTTCCTTTGGTGGAAGGGTCAAATATTTTAAGGGTCACGCATTTTCTAAACCTCCCTGATTCTTGGATCAAATATATAAGTTCAACGCCAACAGAGACATTTGTCTGTTTCTATCCCTCTTAGCTTTTTAGCAAATTCGTTATCATCTGAACCTGTTTACATAGCTTACTTGGGAGGGGAAGCTACATGCAGATTAATACAAATGTACGTATTGTTTTAACCAGTAAAATCAAATTTTAAATTGTGTTATGGAGAAAGGCAGGGCACATAGATGTTATGGATGGTAAGTTGGAGAATTTATGTGGACTGTAAATACTATTGTTTTTCTTTGATTAAAAATGAAGATCAAAATATACGCTGTCATTTTTGTTGCTGCAAAATATATGCTTTCTTTCTTGGTTGTTTTCAAGTGTTTTATATAATCTGGAAAATTTGTTCCTCTGGATGCAGCCAAAACGATGGTCCTTCAATTCAAAGACACTATTGAAAAGCAGTGAACAGTCTTCAAGGTAGTTTATAATCTAAATGTTTAGGCTTTTGTTCCTTCTGATTTTGACTGAAACATGATAACTTTTTTATAGTGGGAGTTCTGATTGGAGGTTTGTTAGGATTTTCCAACTATTTGGAGAATTATGCATGGTTTTATATGAAATGACTTGTCAGATAAAAAATGTTGAGATTGGGAAACATGTACCTTGTGAATAAATATAACTTCAAATTTACTAATTTCAGAGTAGATATTCTGCTAGATAAAATTTTTCTGGCTTTAGAGAGCATGATTCTTTGGCTGCAATAACCTTAAAGCATGGTCCTTTTTGGGTTGTAGGCAGCCTCCAATGATTGAAGATATTCTAGGAGTCGAAAGGACAATTGAACTGGATGAAACCATCAAACCCCCAGAGAGGTCATTCTGGGCCAAATATGTAAGTGACTTGCCCTATATTGCTATATCAATTCTATTTTCGTTCTAAACATAATGAATGTCTAAATAAAACTGTCAAGTTCATATTTGTGTAGCTGCAGTATATGGATGGAGATATTTAGATCTGCTTGTAAGGTTAACACTTCAAAATGTTTCTTGCAGTGGATGTACCTTGTTCCATTGGGTTTGATTGTTATGAATGCCGTAACCCAGGCAATGAATATGCCAGGGGAGCAGGCTGCTGGACAAGCACCACAGCGGATATCGAATTCAGGAGCTCGTAGGAGGTGATTGAATGGTTGGAAACTTAATCCATGAGAGAACTCCTACTAATTCAGGGTTCTGTTCAAGCTTAAGATTGCTTTTAGTCGAAAGTATTAAGAGCATGTACTTTTTTTCACGCTGAAGCCAAATCTGAAGTGACAGAATGACCGAGGGTTGAAATAACTAATTCCATTACAGTCGTCTTGTATTTTTTACATTTCCAGAACTAGCTTGCATTCATATCAAGGTGCCCATCCACTAGAATCACAAAACATAGTACTGAATTTGAACCATGTTCTAGCAATGTATCATACCATTCTTTAGAGCACTGTTAGGACAATAATTGTTTGACTTTATCATTTTTCAGTACAAGGCACGATCCATGTAGTGCCAACTTACGAGATCACTGACTTTAAAAATATCATGCAATTGGCCAATAGAAGCGACACTTGCTGTGCCAGAATTTATTCCACTAACTTCATTTAATTTGCTTGTTAATCTATCATGGTGGTAATGACCCTAACCAAAGCCACACATAAATCTTAACAATCGCAGGACATAAAAAACAAGATTACTGTCAATTAACTTTCTCAATTAACTTGTGGCCTATCTTTAATCACTTTTCCCATTTTAGTTTTTAACTTTTTAGTGTCTCCGAAGACTAGGTGGCAACTCCAATTGCCTTCCGAGTGTTCAAGCCTGGCCCTTTTTTATTGGCGTGTAGTGTGGTACTTGTGCTAATCTCGAGAGTTATCGGAGCTGAGGTTATATGGTGGTAAAATGTCAACGCGGAGAGCGGT
Organism: Pinus taeda; assembly: GCA_000404065.3. Lineage (NCBI taxonomy): Eukaryota > Viridiplantae > Streptophyta > Pinopsida > Pinales > Pinaceae > Pinus > Pinus taeda. The sequence continues at coordinate 33,913 of APFE030766118.1, forward strand.
ACACATGGAACGGAGATTGCAATACGATAAATGCAACCTCCCCATGTTAAAACAGAGAAAAATATGTAGTTAGTTGAGTATTGTTACCGGGAAAGCGAAGATTGTTGGTGGTTGCAGTTTTCCTTTGTGAGGGTTCGTGCAAATGCTTTAGTGGCGTAGCATAAGATAGGATGGAGCGTCGTCATTGATACACAAAACATATAAACACTAGTAATATTTATGATCCATATTATAAAATATAAGTAACTTGCCCGAGCAGCAGCTAGAGCTGTATGCACTATATTTGCAGAAGTTAACCGCGCGAGGATAATGAGTTTTGAATGGGATATTGGATAATTATGAATATTTCCTTGGTTAGAAGTTCGCTGAGTAAGTCATTGTGCGAAGTTAATTGGATGAGGAAAATGAATTTTGAATGGGATAGTGGATGTTAATGAATATTGTTTTGGTGAGAAGTGAGTCGAGGAAGTCATTCTGCTGAGGTTGATTTTTTCACAAATATTTGAAGAATAAATTTATAGAACAAAGATTTGGATATTATATAATTTTGCTTTTGTGATGTTTCTTTTTTAAGATTAATTATTACTATCAAAAGGGCTGGAAATGATGTCTCCTGATAGTTAATGTCTCGTCATAGCTTTACCATGGTTGGATGAGAAAATCAAGAGAGCAGAATTCCAACTCCCAACTGTTCTTAACATGTTTGCCTCATCGAATCAAATCCTTAGCTGAATAGAGAATGTAAAGAATAAATTTGAGGTGGCTAGAAGCTAGGGAAATGGGCATATAATGTAGAAAGATCCAAAATAGCGTGTAATAATTGAATTATAAAAAATGGATAAGTAAATACGCTAATATGAGAGGAAATCAAAATAATGAAACAAGATGGAATATTAACGAAATCGTTACCTAGAGATGTTTGAGTATTTTCATAAAGACCGACAATTTCTTAAAAAGAGTAGGATGTTTGAGTATTTTCATAAAGACCGACAATTTCTTAAAAAGAGTAGGATGGCCTTTTTTTCCTAAAAGAATTGTATGGAAAGCATACTTTTTAGATTGTGCCGTATTGCTGACAAATTACATGATTTTAAATCACACTTAGTACTAGTTTTTGTCATAAAAAATGAAAATCACGTGAATCTCTAATACAATAAACGAATTGTTGTTGAGCTTTTTTACATTCTCCAAATGCAACTTATCAAATGTATTCCTGACACGAATGTGATCTTAAAACAAAATTATGTTTCAGAGTGTATACATATAGTCCAAGATGAAGCGCATCTACTTAATTTCACAATAAGTAATTTATTTGAACCCTATCACCGAAAAATACATCACTTCTATTCCAACTAACAGACTCTTATTCAATGTTTTTGGGTTTGTGTCATGAATATATGGGTTTATGTCATGAATTTATGGATAAAGGAAAAAGGAGAAATAGAAAAATCACCTTTTTATTTTTGGATGGATGGGATCTCATGGAAGAGAGTGAGCAACCAGAAGCAAGGTTGGTAAAAATAATGAAAAATCATGAAAAAGAAAAATAAACTAATTTGAATGTAAAATTTGCATGCATTTAATAATTCATTTTATTATTTTAAATAAAAAATTTATAAAAAATATTTAAAAAATATTAAATGGTTATATAAAAAATTAATAATATATTTCTTAGAGAATTTTTTCGGATTGAGATCACATAGGATTTTTGGGGTCAATCTTAATCAGAAAAGTTCTCTCTCTAAACATTATGGATTACATAAGTCTTCAGAAATATATTTCTTTTAAACTTAAAAAACTATAGCTAAATAAATAAAAAAAAATTATAACTAAAATTAATGGAAAAGTATCTACTCATTTTAATTTCTTTTAAAAACATTATTACAAAAATAATATTATAAAAATAACTTTTATCAATATATAAAGAATACAAACAATGTTATCTATTGAATTTTGGTTGTCATTGATGTCAACCCAAGCAACACTAGAATATTCCCCGCCTTTGTTGACTAAAATGACATGGCAATTCATGGTTTTTTGAAACAAGACCACCTTTATTGGATTCTCTTCAACTTGCTAATTCCGACGGTATATGATATGCTAATTTCGACGGTATATGATACGTCATGAGAGCTACAAAGTGTAAGAGATGAAGCCCCCATCTTGCTAATTTTGACGATATATGATATGCTAATTCCGACGGTGTATTATACGTCACGAGAGCTACAAAGTGTAAGAGATGAAGCCCCCATCTTGAAGGTCAAAACCTGAAATAAGGCGACATGACAACTTATTAATGATTCGTGGGCTTAAAAGAAATTTATTAAATTAATGTTTGCTACAAACTATGAGATTTGAAATTTGAATTCCATTTTCCATCCTTCATTAAAGTCAACCTAAGGTTAAGAATCATTTTGGCTCCAAAAGAATTTGAATTTTAAAATTCAAAATAGCCTTCTAATTCAAGTTGGCCTCATTTAGTTTTTTGGTCCCAAATGAAAAAATAATTTTAATTTTAATTTTATTTTCCCTTCGAAAATTGCTAGTCAGCTCCCTCAATAATGTCTTGTAAAAAACTTTAAGGGCTATTATTTTCCTCATCAAACACAGATCTAAAGTTTAGAAATCCTTGCGGCCAGGAGTAGTCGAAGCATATCTTAAGGAGTTGTTGAAGTTCTGAGTTTGGTTTGGGCTTAATGTTTATCTCTCTACCATGGGTATACGCTGGGTTCCTTCTCTGTTGCAGGTGGAATGGCTCTTTTGATTTT
>APFE030766121.1:10650-21270 GCA_000404065.3 Pinus taeda
TATCTTTCAATGTATATGCCATAGAGCAATAGGATAGCATTAAAACCACTGTATTATACCATGTGCAGCAACATCAACCAGAGAAATTCGGGAATAAGAAGTCTCTCTCCTTTTTTTTGTGTACATAAGGAGGGAATCGCAAAGCCCTCACAGCTTCATTGTGCATGTTAAGACAAAAAGCTATTCGGGAATTGAATGTGAGTTGAGGTTCATTTGTGGAATAATAGTATAGACCAACGCAAAAATGCAGTTCAATACCATATAATCCACAACGCACAACACTTACGCTGTTTAATACTAAATACCATTCAAATCCGCATATATATCACCGCATATAACCATGCTACCAATGTAACAATACTATATCCTTAGTTTTATTTCAGTTTAGACTGGACAACAAAATTGTTGAAGTTGAAGCCCGAAGAGAAGGCCCTAAGCTTCACAAGTTTGACTGTCATACATATTAATAAAGCAACCAGCAGAAGGAAATTTTAGACCACAATCAAAGTTATGGAGAAGGTTGTCTGACCTGCTATTCTTGACTTCCCACGAGGGAAAGCCATCCCCAAGTGGAGCCACTATTAGGTTCCTATACTAATAGGTGTCATATTTCATGATAGACATAGATGAGATCCAATATGTTCATACCTTTTGGCTGGTTGTAAAGGTTTTCCATATTGTCAAAAAATCAAAAAATTAAAAAATGTAAAGAGGGTATGCCCTAAAAGAAAAATCAAAGGGAAAAAAGAATGAAATGGTCAAGAAAATGAAAGAAATGAACCCCAAACAAAGGACCATGAAAGTGTGCAAGTCCAAAATGCCACTACTATTCTATTTCTGCAAAGATTTGATGGGGCGCAGCTTGTTGATCCATGCCATCATTGATGAATGGACAAACAGCTTAATCTTGGCCAGTTCATGTTTCAATTTACCAGTTTTTAGAGATAGAGAATAAAACCTGTCCAAACTGTTCAATCTTGGCAGGTAAGTAGATAGGTAGAGAAGCAAAGAAGCTCAACAGTTCAATCTGAGCCCTTGGAAGAAATAAGTGTAGATTTAGATAGGTTCATCATGCAATGAAAATAAAAACTATGAGGGTTTGCTAGTCCAAGTGCACCCAAAGGAAAAAAGAAGAAAAAATGTTAGGCAAAGTAGGTTGGGTAGGCAGTTTTGGTGTTGCAGAATCAAACTTGTGATAAATTTTGCTTTTCAAGATGTTCATCTTACTATTATCATAAGTACCGTGGCACATATTTGAATGCACATCAAGCAAAGCATGACTAAATCCCCTCCATCTTTTCTTCAAATCATTTGCTAATTCCCCCCAGAGATATTGAGATCTACTCAATATCCCCAAAATCACTCCATCTCATTTCATAAAAAGCTTAAGTAAAACCATATTCTTACTTTAGGCAAAAAGCCACATTTCTTGTGTAAAATCCCTTTTCTTCCCCGTTAGCCTGAGTTTCCTAAACAATAAACTTGGCCCTTTGGTTAGCTTCTCATATTAACTATTGACATTATTATGTAACTCCCTAACACTCATTCCCCTTTCCCATGTATCATTAATATGATAAGAACCCCTATATTCTAATATCCCTCCCCAGTTTAATTATAAACTATAGCTTTATGTAATTCAGGATTTAAAGGTTTATTCGAAATCTTTAAATAACCTAACCCGTTGTGCAAAACCTAAGATTTAATTAACATTCGGTTAATTAATAACTTAAACCAACCCCGACAACCAATGATATTACGCCCGATATGATTTATTGGTGTTTAAATTCATGGCCCCCCCACGCATTAAGCCCCTGCCATCTCCACACACCGCCCACCGTCCGATCGGTGCCCTCGCATCAGATGGCTCAAAATCATATCGCGCATGCCTATTTGCCGAACTTTAAGTCCTGGGGAGCCGACGCTATTTCCCTCATACCATGGACACGCGTCGCGCGCCTGAGCTGCTCGCTGCCTCCCTGCCTGACCCCAAAAGCGGTGCAGGCAAAACAACTTACCGCCCCCCCAATGACCCCTTGCTGACATCACTACCACGTCACCCTCCACTAAACGACAAGACGTCACATCTCGATGACATCATCCGGCCAAAAATGACAAAAATCCCTGCGAAAGCCAAATCTTGTTAAAAACTCCATAAAATGTCATTTTCATCATTTTTTACTGCGAGCACTACTGCATGCAAAATTACGTCTGGTTGATTGCTCGAACGCCAAGTCCGCCACCCGACCAAGAACTCCAGCATCCTCCTCCACAGTTCGTTGGTCAACCCACAACTGAACTGTTTTAATCTGTATACCCAGGTATTTACCCGTTTTTACCAATAACCCCGCAAATTTCATTTTTCCTCTATAAATTCTACCCGAGGAGCTGAATTCAAGTTAAGTTCAGTCTGTAATTCTCAGTGAAAGGCCCTAGAATTGTTGTTTAGACCAATTTTTTTCACAAAAACCTGACTTCCAGTTTGAAAAACACAAGAACAAAACATGGAGGCTCCCGTAGTCCTGAATGTCGCACCCATCAATGCACCTCATAAGGACCAGAATTGGTTACCTTTAGCTGACAGAAATTTTCAAATCAAAGAGTTAACTGGAGACATGAACCACCTCCAGGCATTTTTCTGAGTTAGAAACAGTCATCTGAGTGACTCTGATTTCTATGGAATATGGGAATCCAATCTTCCCAGGTATTATCTTCCCTCAGTCAATATCTTCCCAGATATTATCCACCATTGTTGTGCCAACTATGACCCTGTCACCAAAGCAGTCATAATCCCATACCAAATTGTCCTCTTTTACATAACTGCTGAATCTATCAATGAGATGTTACATTTCCATCCCACTCAGCCTCTAGCTCCTCTTTCCATGGGATTTTTGCTTGAGCAAGGCTCCAAATTACCCAACTCAGAAATTACCTTAATTGCCCAAATGTTCATGAAACCAGAGTGCCAGCCCCGAGGCCCACCTCCATATTTGCATGTCTGGTTCACTGAAATAGGAAAACTCCTAGTTGATATGATATCCTTCATCTCGGGTTTCAAAACCAGTGAGTTTGTTGATGATACCACCTTAGTTTTGCTGTCAATATTTACCCCAGGACAACCCCCTGTTGTCAAGTATGACTATGAAACCTTTATTGCTAACAAAATCAATGAGCAATTCATGAGTTTGGACAGAGAAGGTGTCTTCAAGTACACTTCATTCATCTACCACCTTCTGCTATACTATCAGCCAGACAACTTCTCATTTCCCATCAGGAAATTGGATTCCAAAGGAGAGAGGAGGTTTGTGATCTTTTGGACCTCAGTCTTCCTCAATGTCCATGAATCCCCTTATAGCTATTGTGAATTCATTGACCTATTCATACATCCAGCCAACACTCTATTGTTAGGAGCTCCTCCTCCTAGGCTCGCTGTTGATATAAAGAAGATTTTACAGCTTTCCAGACAATACAAGATAGATGACTAGTACTTGTACCAGAATCACACTGAAATTAGGATATATGGTTGTGAATTTTTCCCTTACAAGCTACCCAAATATGTGCCTATGAGACTATTTGCACTTGAGTATTTCAGGCAGCTTATCAATGCAGATTTGACCCACTTTTGTAGTGCAAAGAAGAAAGCCCAGCTGAGAATAAAAAACCAGTTAGGCCCTTATGTCATCAATTGTAGGGATGCATGGGAAGATGCTGATAAAATATTGGGGGAACAACTGAAATTAAAGAAGAGCTTTTGGTGGGTGCCTTATGACCCAACTAGCTTTATAAGTAACAGAAGAGTAAGAAACAGGTTGTCAGCTTATGTACACCATAGAATCCCTCAAATTGAACAGCTTTCTAACCAAGATGATTGGGTAGAGGGTACACTAGTAGAATAAATTACTAAGCAAGAGAAAATGGAAAAAGCTATGAAAGACCTTGAGAAAACTCTTGACTTGGACTCTTTTGGACAGGTATCCTTCGATCTACCTCAACAAACAAGAGTTGGTGCATCCTCCACTGGAACTTCTCAGCAGCGTGTATAAGAAGCCAGCACGAGGTGCAGGGATCTCTAAGGGCAAAGAAGTGGCAGACATAGAGCAGCAAGGATGACAGAACAACAGGAGCAAATTCCTCCAGTGCAAACAAAAGAAGTATAGGTTCCTGCATTACAGACTCCTCTAAATGAGGAAAAATGCAAAAAGAGAGATATGGAAGACCCCACACCCATGAGTGGACCTACAGAGCAGCCAGGTGCAAAGAGGCAAAGATTAAATCCTCACTCTGAAGAGGAAATATTTGAGGAAACAATAGACAGTTTGAGAGGGGAAAAGATAACCACCAACAAACATCGTCGATGGTGGACACATCAACTAGCTTACATCGCCAAGAGCTATAAAGGCAACATAGCGTGGAAGTTTCATCTATTCGGCCACAAAGCAAACAAGCCTTCGACATCAAAAGAACATTCACAGATATTAAGGCCAGAAACGACCCACTAAGGGTACAACTTTACAACCAATATCTTAAGATGCCCCCACTAACCAGCAAAGGTTGATGTCTACCTATAACATCAAGGAGGGAAAGATGATCTTGAGTTATTTCAAGCCCAAAGTACAGCAACCACAATCAGCATCTGACTACATTAGGACAAATCTAGAGGTCATGTCCAAAGATATTCATCCTATGGACCAGATCGAGCTGCAAAAACAGACTAGAGAGCTGGTTTACTCCACACTAGCTGATAAAGCTATGTTAGCTCATAGATTACAAAACTCCTTGGATAACACCTCTGCTCTGCTAGATTTGGAAAAAGCCTCTTCTCTTGCTAAAGACAACAGGATAAAATCTTTGGAGGAGATTATTATTGAGCTAGGACATGATCCAAAAGATTCCAAGGGCATTAAGGCACTGATGTAGAAGAAAGAGGAAGATATTACTACCTTAAGGAAGCAGCTGAAATTCCCTCCTACTATGCATCCTCAGACAGTAGAAGTGGTACAATAGAAATCAGAGGAGGACATGTTGGAATTACTCATGAAGCTCAATGAAAAGTTAACTGATACTGAGCAGGCATTAGAGTCAGCGCTAAAAGAAAAGCAGGGAGAGTCAACCTCCCAGCCACCTGAAGTAATTCGTGCAGTCACAACTGCCCCTTCCAAAGTTGTAATAACACTGCCTCCCAATGTTCCAGCATCCACAATAGGAATAACTACAAGTACATCAGAACCAACAACAACAGCACCACCAGGCAGCAGCACCACCATGACCACAAAGGAATTAATAAAATCCATGGAGGAATTAAAACTCCAAGTGTCAGAATTGGAAGAGGCCAAAGAGAAATTGGCAAAGTTAGAAAATAAGTTATGACAAATCCAAGATGACTGTGGCAGAAAAGACATGGGAGGTTAAGGCATTAGAGAACAAGGTGAAATTATTTGAAAAGGATCTCTCTTTAGATAAGCCTCTGGGAGAAATAAAAGACATTTTGTGGGCTAACATCAATCAATCCATTAGTAATGTGTGGAGATCTATTCAGGTTATTTATGAGCAGATTGACTTGATAGCAACAGCCCAAGTGGAGATTCAAAAAACCAGAGCTTTATTAGGACACATGCCTGAACAAGCTAACAGGCTAATACATTTTTTTAATACCAAGACTAGTGAAGAATTGGAGGCACTGCAAATCAGAGATAGGACATGCACCATTCTGCATATCAATAAAGTTCTAACTATGAGAACTCTAATGCAAAATCTGGAAAGGAGATGCCAGGACATGCAGGTGGAGATTGATTCTTTTATAGAAAGATTTGCAGTTTTGCATGAAAAGGGTTTACCAAGTCTGTTGGGGAGTAATAAACGCCTCATGAGACAAGTTGAGTACACGCACAAGTTGAATAAACATGTTGTTGATCAAGTAAATGCATCATCAAGTACTTCAGCAGAGAAGGCAGTCCCATCTGGCCAGACCCTTTATGACAAATTGGAGAATTTATTTTACATTGAGCATGAGGTGAAACATCTGTTCACCATCCCACCTAATTTTTTCAGGTACACAGAGACTTATGACTCTTTAAGAAATTTGCAGAGACACAAACTACCAGAATCAGATTGGTGGTAAGATATGTTAGGAATCTTATGAACTTATCTCTAGTATCTTTTGTATCTGTGGTAAAGCAAGATTTTTGGGTCATCTACCATGTTGCAGAGAACATAAATAAATGAATACCATATAAGTCAAAGAGTATCATATCAGAATTAAAGACACCGGAACATGCCACAACAGACAGCACACAATGTCAGTGGAAAATAGCTAAAGACCGACTTACAAGGGCTACAACCAGCACAACATCATTTATTTCTTCATTTATGTCTTCCCTGTTTTCAAGACTACGTGTCTCCATCTCTTGTAAAAACAATAACTCATCATGGGATTTTCTCTATGTTAGATATTTTGTAAACATATTTTGTATAAATACCTCTCCATTCGAAGTATTTGGGGTTTGTGATGCATTTCTTAGACTGTGCTGTAATACTGAAATTTTCTGAATACAAAAGTTGTTGGAATCCATTGTTGTTGGACTCACTGGATGTAGAATTGATAGCAGAGGACTTGTTACAAAATTCTTGAATCAAACTATGGATCAATGAGTCCCCTTATATCTCATGTTTTATAGTTTTCTTGTTTATTATGCCATCTATGTTTCATGGTCTGAATAAAAAGAGAAAGATTAACTTAGAATTTGTTTAACTGCACTCTGTGTTCAGTCTTTGTTATTCTCTATGTTTTCTTCAGAATTAAGTATAAAAAGTGAATTCTTAATTGCTCATGTTTCCCTTGATTCTATCATTTTGATTATTTTCTAAGGAATTCTCAACTGCTTCTTAATAGTGATCATTCACTTTCCCTCTATCTATATGATGAAGGATTCTTAATTGCCCTTCATCCCTTACAATCCATTCATGTGATTCTAGCCTTTAAAATTGTTCCATGTTTGATTACCTTGCTCAACAGTTCCATCCTCTATTACCAAGCTATATCCAGCAATCCACCTTCATAGACTCCATTAGCCCAATGGACTGGACTTCTTAGATTTATACCTCTGTTTTACTGAATCTCACCATCCAACAATCAAACAAAACCCCTGAACATCATAACTAGCCTAACACCTTTCACAACAAAGTTAAATCATAAAGAGAGAGCCCTCTCTAGATGTAGATTGGCTAGAATTTGTGTCTAAAAGATTGGTCTGTGGTTACCTCGGTCGTATTCCCTTCTTACAAGTTTCTTAGGGAACAACCTGAGTGATAACACATAGTATAATTATTATCACAAAATTTGAAATATTGTAACAAATAATTACCAAAGAACAAATAAATCAGTGAAGATTGTATACTTATCATTGGTAATGGAATTTTATGATAACCAGTTCAAAGCTTTGGCTAGATATCGACCGAGAAGGGGAAAGTAACTAACAGCAGGCAATCATTCCCAAATATCCAGATATTACCATCTATTATTCTACAGTCAATCTTTTTTAAAACAGTAAAGGATGCCACCATATACCATTCAATTCCATAATGTAATAAGCATAGTAAAAGACTCATTCATTCTATTAAAAAGAGAAGACTAAAACCATAAATAGGGTTGAGCTGACAGTTACAGGCCTGGCCCTAAAGCCAATGGAGTTCCAAATATATTAAATAAAACCCTTAAAATTTTGGAAACTAATCCATGACGACGGATTACTATAAACACATAGTCATTAAAACCACTACTCAAAATACGTCTTAACAGAGAATAACCATTGGCTGAATTGCATGGCTTATGTAGTTAAGAATTGGCCTTAGCACAGTTTGCAAAAAAAACTACCAAAACATTCCATTAAAACATAATATGTACCAACTACATCAGGTGTGTAGCCTCCACCCAAAATCAACCCGTTCACAAGATGAACCACCAGCAAAACTATCACCTAAATATCTAAAGAACCAATGTGGTGAGCTAGTTCCAACCTGAAAATAACGATGGAGGTCCATAAACATTCGGAATACGATTGAAGTCGTCATGGCCAAGAAAGTCATAAACTTGATACAGAATAATACCTACAATCACACAATGCCCAGAATTAGGAGTCAATATGGGAAAACTAAACCAGTTATCAACTAAACATAGACGGGAATGCCAAGAATGTTGCGAGAGTACCTGAGATTGGGGGACTCCAACAGATGGCAGCCCGCTTACTCACAACATATAGGGGGACTCCAACATAGAGGGGAACTGTCATAATACAATAAAAACTTAACGGGTTTCATGAAGACCGGCTTACTCACCTTCCACAGGATGATATCGGTTTTGGCTGCCTTCCACTGGATGAGAAAGCCGGTGAAAAATCCATGAACAGTTGGAGAAATCAATCAAACACCAAAATGGATGAAACGCTGAGGTGAAATCCAACCATAAATAGTACATAACACTGGAACAGTGCAGGGACGAGTGCGATAGAGTACCTCCAGGTGAGGGTATGGTGCAAAACTCCATTGAAAACAATCGAAATAGTCATGAACCCATCTGCAACAGTGAAGGACTAGCTTTGTTGTAGAGCAGCGAAGGCGAAAAATCAGTATTTCCAAATGACTCCTCAGCCGGTTGAACACGGGAGAGTTAGTTACTAGGCTAAACCCTAACCTCTCCAAACCGTCGAATCGCCAACCCCAGATCAGAGGGGGAAAATCATACCAACAGTCGTGTGCCAACCAAGTCCTCTGGCGAGTACATGCAATGGTCTTATCTACGCTAGTGCCACATGTAACAAGGTACTATTAACAATAAACCAAAGTCAAGTTATGTATGTTATCCCCAACGGGAAACCACATGAAACTTAAATGTGAATCCATCATAAAACTTTGGGCTGCGATGCACAGTGGGAGCATTAATCACAAGACAGATCCAATAAGGTTGCGATTATTTTTAATTAAATATAATTTTTTTGTTATTTGTAAGTTTACATGTAATAGGTGTTACAGGCAGCGTGTGACATCAGCAAATTGTGGTAATTGGAAAAGAGGAGGTGAGTGGAGGAAGGCACTCGCTATGTTCAGTAAAACTGAAAGGAGAGCTTGTCTAAATTTACTGACTGAATTAATGTGATGTGATGGTACCCACATTACTCATTTTAATGTATAGATATTCATTACAAAATTCATGTATGTAATGACAACTTAATGACATCACCAATTGAGATTTATTTCTAATTTCTCTTTTAATTAAATTAAAATATTATGTGAAGTGAGTTATGGTTTTTTGGACATGTGGTATTGATAAGACTTGGTATTTACTCATGATATTGTAACAAAACCTATTTACAAATTAAAAATCTCCATGTTAAAATGGAAGTAAATCTCCATAGTCAAGAATCTTGCTCCACACACATGGCAGAAAGAGTATGAAAGATAAAACATGAGAGTATTTTTTTATTAACAAATGATATACATTTATAGAACATGGTGTGACCGTTGGGTTCCACATCCTAAGGTCTCTTGGACTTTCTTAGTCTATTTCGCTTCCACACTAACTCATAGAGGATTAGGTGTCCAACATTCCCCCCCTTAATCCGAAGGGTTATGTATGAGTCCAAGAAGAAAGCTGTAATACAAAATGTGAAAAAATGCATGGCAACACTAGGCTGTATGTGCTCTCTGAAAACTTTGTATAAAGGGCTATCACGCGGAATGAGTCGATCTTGTGGACAAGATAGACCTTCCTAGAATCTAATGAAGACCTAATAACAAACAAACCAACCAGACACTATCTTTCTCTAAATGCGCTTTATAAATAATGGCAAACAAATGTGTTTAAGGCCTACCTCATGTCCAACGCAAGTTTGAAGATGCCTTCGCTCCTTTGATCCAAGTAAGTTCCTTCGTCACAAACCTGCAAACACAAACAAGGAAAACGATTAAATAGCACCTGAATAACCAATATTATAAAACATATTTAACATGAAAGTCAAGGAGTACATGAAACAAATAACATAAGATACTTGTTGAGAAAAATGAGCTTGATTGTATTAATTCAAAAGAAAAGAACCTTAAAACCTTTGCCTTGACGCTGTACAAGCTCCTTCCAGGGTCCAACAAGAAGTCTCTTCTACTTTGATAAGCTTCACTCACTCCCTAATGAGGCCAAAAAGGTATGTGATCTCTCCTCTTAAGCTCAAATAGGAAGTCTTGATTTCACTAGCATTTACCCTCAAAAGTTCAGCTTCTAACCTCCTTGGCCACTGACACAATGCCTCAATTTATAGTGCAATGGAGATCAGTTACCAGCTCCTCCTTCAAATGGATAGAGTCCTCCTTCAAAGGGATAGCTCCTCTCAACAAGGGATTAGTTCCTCCTATGATGGGATGCATGAACCACTTGGAGCGAACAATCCACGTAACAAATGCTTCTAGAAAACTCTAGAATTAACCCAAGATGAGTTTTTTTAGATAAAGATTGCGCCTTTCGACTTTTACAGGGGTACGCACCCTCCCCTTTACATACAGAGCGTATAAGTACGCAGATAACTTGAACAAAAGGTGCGGGCCCGCAGGCAAAAGTAAGAGAAAGTGCGGAACCAGAGT
>APFE030766122.1:2178-13830 GCA_000404065.3 Pinus taeda
TCCGGCATACTGGGAAAACTTTGTTAGGTCATCAGAAGGATCGAACCCCTCTTTCCAAACCACGTTGGCTGTCTCTGTTTGTTTGGGGAACAAGAAAGGTTGATCAAGCCTTCTCCTTTTCCGTTGTCGCTTTACTACGACCCTGTGTTTTGGGCTGTAAAAGACATCTAATGGAGGTATATCCTCCACCTGCAAAATGATTTGATCTGAAGGATCTTTCGGAATTATTTCTAAGTCTGTAGTAGGGGGTAGGCCACTGGTTCCTTCACTTGGAACCTTTTTTGACGTTGTATCCTGTGTATCTGTTGCTTTGGGTGTATCATCATCTTTGGAGCTTTCCAGATTGCTTATGATGGAGTCAAATTGCTACCATTCTTGGAGCAATTTTGGATCAATCTGGGTATCCACATTCACATCCTTGCTGCCCTTATCCTTCTCCTTTTTCTATTCCTCCTCATGTATTTTCTCTTGCTCTTTCCTTCGCGCTTCCTCCTATTCTTTCCTCTGTACTTCCTCCTGCTCTTTTCTCTGGACTTCCTCAAGAATTTTTGATGTAGTAGGAGGTTCGTCGGTGAGTCACTGTTCAAGCTCGCTTGATTGTGTCGTCGGGGCAGTAGCTAGTAAATCCAGAGGCAGAGTTTGTAAGCTCTGCTCTCTAAGTTTGTTGAATTCCACTAACCCTTCGTCGTGATATCTCATTTTAGCTAGTGTTTGGACCTGAACGAACAACTCCGCTGAAGAAAATAGGTCATCAACCTCATCTTCTTTATGTTCAAACTTTGTGAGTTTTGCCTATTCAAGTACATTATAGATGATTTTTCTTGGGTCAAATCGCCTATTAGGAAGGGTGGCGAGATTTAATATATTTATCTTTTTTTCTTCTTTCTCTGCATGCTTATAGTCATGCAGAGTGTAAACACCACACCTTAGAGGAAAAGGAGGCCAAACTTGCTTCTTTGAATTCCTCAGAGTCTTGGTTGCTCCTGCGGACATAATCTAATAGGTTATTTCTCTAGCCAATATTTTGTCGGGTATGTACAAGGGAAGGACATGAGGCTTGGCAAGGCTACCGAAAACTCTTATATATGTAAATTTATCCTCTCTGAACCAGTTTCCTAGGGCGGTTAGGTCAATCTCTGCTTGCGAGGAAATCTTCGGAGCAGGCTTGTCAAAAATTGCATAGTAAATGGGCAACATAAAACCATTACAAACTTGATACAGGTGGTCTTTATAATGGGCTTTCCACAACTTCTGGTGATAGATATGAATCAGCATGGGGTCTTGTGGAGTGCATCTCCACCCTAGCACAGGAAATTCAGAGTTAAAACAAAGAGTATCTAAGATGTAGGCACTATAATAAAATGGAGGAATAGACCTATCGGTAATGCGAGTTTTATTTCTTAACTCAAGAATAGCAGTGGCTAACTTATCAGATAATATATTTCCCCAATCCATTATCTCGCTATTGACTTCTACTTCCACTAAAGGAAGCATCTCTATTGAGAATTTTGAGGAATCATGTAATCCCCAAATCCTACACATCATCGCCCCAGCGTAACAATAAGGAGAACATAATGAATTGACAAAGTACTTACCCGAGGATTCATGCTTGTGCCTTGTGGGGTTCTATCTCCATTCCCGAATAGGTGCTGATTCAGTTTCATTTTCATCTCTGAACTTCTCCAGAAATGCTTTATTATACTTCTTCTGTGGTTCAGGAAAATGGTACATTTGTCTCAAATCATTAGGTTGAAACGAACCAAATACTCTCCCGTCAATTGTGTAGAATGTTCTATTTGTAACAGGGATTTCCTCAACTACCCACATCACTAAATCTGTATATGGAAGAATTTTCTCTCGAGCCGCTATTCGGTCTAAGTAGGAATCGGCTAAATCCTTTAGGGTAGCCTCTGACTTTCGGGTTGAACCTGCTGTAGCTTGTACTGATACCATTTCAGGATCTTTCGCTTCAACTAGATTATAGATGCTTTGCCAGCTAGTATTGTCGAGGCCAAGACAAGTAGTGTCTGAAATCAATCCTTTTTTACTTGGCCCTGGATCTGTGGTAGATTGTCTTGTTACTATGGGAGCTGAAGCTGCTGCAAATATTTTGGATTTCTTCCCCATTTGGCCTAAATTTGTTGCTTCGGAGGAGCTCTGCGCAGGAGATAAAAATGAACGTAATACAGAGAATAGGTGGTGCGAGCCAAATATGAAAGAGTTATGTCAATCAATGAATAATTAAGGATTAAAATAAAACTGCCGCAGATACAATCTCTGAAGATATTTTGGCATAACTGCTCCATTAATTGGCCACTTAATCCTGTCAATCATTTAAATGCTCATCATGTCGTTTATTTGCCGAATAATTCATTTAAGCGTGGCTTTGATTTTTTGGCGGTTAATCACAAGTGAACCGCTATCGAGAATAGAAAGGATTTTAATAATAATTTAACATAATATACTCAAGCCTTTTTCGATCTTTTTTGAAATTTGCACTTAGATTTATCGTAATTGGAATCGGAGGAATGCTCGAGTAGTTACAGTTGTGTCATTGCAAAATCCCCGATCGCCGATAGCGATAAAGTTAATTCACATCAGGAGTTTTAGAAAGGTTCCTTTTGTTGTGTGTATGCTATATTCCCTGATCGCCGATAGCGATATCGCATCGGAGAAAAGAGAGAGAGAGATTTTTGTTACACTCGCTTACCTTTCCCGATATTCGATAGTTATTCACTTGTCGGATCGGGGAAAACTAATGGGTCTTTTTGTTATGCATCCTTTGTTGTTGCGATATGCGATCTTGCGATCGCTTTATCGCAAAAATAAAGAATTATTCATTTATTTTAAGAATGATTTATGTTTATTCAAAAGGTTTATAGTGTATTGTTTCTTTCGGACCTTTTGAGGAATGATGAGTTGATACCAATTTTATTCATAAATCTAAAAGGGACCCATTACATATTATAGTTAAAGGTAAAATTTTATGAAATGGGGGGTTGTTGTATAGCACAACAGGAGGATGACACTCATTTGGGCTCTCAAATCTCAAGACTCAAGGATATGATTATCAAAGAGAAGGATGCTGAAATCCAAGCCTTATCACTTGACCTTGAGAGGGAAAAATGGATCATCAATTATATTGAGTAGGAAAACAAGCAACTGGAAGACAAATAAACTATTATGGAGCTACAAATGATAAGGGAGAATAGACAAATGGCAAAGAAGAGAAAGATCAAGATGACCTCCCTTGAGCAAGAAATTGAGGATGACCGGGAATCATGGTTGGAGAGAGAAAACATTCACCTGGAAAAGATGCTTGAGAAAGCCAACAAAGAGAAGAAAATTTTGCGCCATATGGCCTATCACTACCTAACCTGGAACAAAATTTGCAAAACAAGGGTGAAGAGGTTAAAGGCTAAGCTAAAAAGAGCTTTAAGGAACAAAAAAGAGCAAGATAAGCTCAAGATCTTGGCTGAAGCATCATTGGCCCAACAAAAAACCTAACAAGGATCACTCATGCCAAATTTCAAGAAATTTGGAGCATTTTTTGTCATTTTTGGAATTTTTAATGCAAAAAACAAGTTTTTTCAGCAAGTGCACAGCGCCACCGACACTGCGCTTTTGTTGGAGGCATCCATTTGCAAAAACGTTTATGTTTTTGGAATCAACATGGAAAAATATGGAAGCTCATAAATGGCTAAGAATTTTGGACAATTTCTAGGTCTCCAAAAGGTTAAAAAAACACCCAAAAACTGCCCTGTTTGCCACTTTTTTGCCACACAGGAAGAAATCTTGGGAGAATCAATTTTTGGAGTGGAAAATAGACTCCAAATTCACAAATTCAAGTTGTTATAGATAGTAGACTCACCAAGCTTTCCAACGAGCTATCCTGTATCCGATTTGGACTCCGGGAAGCCTTCCAAAATTGGCCTTGAAAAAGCATTGCACATACGATCAGTGGCACTGTGCATAGGAGGAATTTTGCTAGTTTTGCTTATTTTTCCAAATTTCGCCTAGTTTTCTCTGCGGTTGACTTTTTCTTAATTTCTTGGTGAAATTATCATGGTGAATGGATGTAAAACAATTAATAGGGTAGATACATCAAGTCAAAGGTGGTTTTGAACTAAATGAATCAGTTTCCATGGTTTTAGAGGCAAGCTGTTCCACTACCGATATTGTTGTTCCTAGTTCAGATATGGTTGAAACCACCCTTTTTCTCATGGATTTGACCGGATAGCTAGATTGAGTAGTTTCCTTGCCTATATCATGTACTTTTTTATTCATTTGTAAAGGTTGGACTTTGGCAGAAGTGTTGGATTCATTGAACATTTTGTATCAGCAGTTGGCAAGGAATAAAACCAGGTTTCACAACTATTTTTTTGGGATTCTTGTGGCAGTGAGTTTTGTGTATTGTTTCTTCTATGTAATGAGTTTTTTTCTAATGTTTATATGTATCCACATCTCTCTTCTTCTTCTAAACTAATTGAATCAAGGTGAATAGACAGAATACACTAGATTTACAGTGCTTTGTCTTGGGATTTCATTTAGTTTTCAATGTTTTCACTGTTTGAAGAGGATTCATAGCTTCTTATGCCCTCCTCAACTCCTCACCTGTCTTTCTCCACCATAAAAATCCTTTGCTAGTACATGAGCTCTTGTCTACCCTGCCACATAAGACATGATTGTATTCCTAAGTTGATTTCCCAGACCCAAGTTGCCTTTTCCAACTGATCCAACAACCAACCATAAAAATTAAACAAAATCCTCTAACCTAGTATACCTTGCCTAAAATCAACATTTATTGCAGTCATCTCAAACCATAGTTTCCTTATTATAGTTGAGATTGACAAGGAGAGAGCCCTCTCCTGACCTGGTAGGGCTAGCTAACAGGTTAAGCATGGTTTGATGTTACCCTAGACTTGTCTTCCTTTAACCTGAGGTAGATCCAGGCACTAACAGACCCCTTGGGTTTATAATATCAATCCCTTAGGTTTATTAATTTAAGGGTTGATATTCCTAGAGATTAATATTATTCACAGAGTTTATAATATTAATCCTATATTAATCCCTTAGGTTTTTATCCCTATGGTTTATTGATATTATTATTGTTAATAAATGTTATTACCAGTATCAATTAATAATAATATTAATCTCTTAGGTTTATTATTATTATTATTTGATATTTTTAATATAATAAGTATGTTATAAGATTATTTTTATAATTATATGTTTATCAATATCAATATTAAATATATACCATTAACACTTATCGGTGTTTTTCAACCACATTTACTAATGTGATTGTACATGTGATTGATATATGCCTATCGACATATATCAACCACATTTATTTAAATAAATGTGGTTATGATAGTAGATAGAAGTAATTATCTAATAGAAAATAGTGTATACAATTTAACATTACTATTATATTAGTGATCTAATGATTTAATTTAGAAATAATAAATATAAAAAAAAAAATCTATAATATAATTTCAAGGAAAACTGTAATATAAAAAAAATATATCTAGTTTTTTTCTATATTGGATTAAATATATAAAAAAAAATCTTGTTTATTTTATAAATGAAATGCTATGTTATAGACATTTTATTTAGAATTAAATAATTAATTTAATTATTAATAATTATTAAATTTATGGAGAGATTTGAGATCCACCTACTTAATATTTTAGAATATTTTTATTGTTACTCACACATTAAAGGTTGAAATTTGTATTAAAAGTAGTTATGCACATTTTTTTTTTAATTAAATTGATTAATTAATAAAAACATCATATGAACATGTGACACATAGTATTTATCACTTTTTGGCCATAGAGTATTAGTAAGCCATGACAATGGGTCATAATATTGTACCAAAGCTTATTTACAAGTTAAGAATTTACAAATTAAGAATATTTATGGTAAAATCAAAGTTAATATGCATAGATAAGAATCCATGTGTGTGTGTGATTAATAATAACAATAACATGTTGACAGGGTGTTCCATTAAGGCACTCGACAAACCTTCTGTCTCCAGAGCAGCCACGATGTATAGCCTTCGGCTCAGAAAATAGAGGCACACAATTATTTCAAATCATAATATTATTTTCATTAAAATTTGACAAAATTAATAACAAAAATTGAATTGTAAACTTAATAAAAATTGAATTTTGAACAATCCCTCATTTAGATTCAATTTAACATTATGATATGTTATAACAATTTCAATAAAGAATTTAATATATATTATATATAGTATATTATATTATATATATAGATATATATAAATTATATATAATATATATAGTATATAGTTATAATATATATATAACCCTTATCTACCTTATAATACTTAATTACATTAAAAAAATCAATAAAATAAAGTGTTGAAAAAATATTCATATAATTCATTTTACAATTTTATCATTGTTTGGAGCACTTCTTACAACATATCATGACATCAAAATATTCTATTTAAACTAAGCGGCATGTAATCTTAACTATGTTGCCTTGTTCAATTCAATATTTATGTAGTAACATTTAACAAAACTTTTTTTTGAGAATACATGTTAAAAGAAATGACAATAAGATTATGAATATTTTTATTGAACTAGATTTTGGATCACTATTTAGAGAAATATGTATTTTGTAATGTTTAACAATATTTTGCTAAGATACATCATATAGTGATTAGTTATGATTTTTTTTAATTAATTATAGAGTTATTTGATAATTATAAATCTACATAAAATTTCAAATGATTAATTTTATTTGATAGATAAAATAAATTTGATATTTATTAAATTATCATAGATCTATTTTAAATTAAAACCTATTTGTCTTCAAAAGGGATCAAATCTCTCAACATGAAAACCTTTTTTTGAGTGCGGAACTTGAGGAAATGTTTGCACCTTGAGAGATTTCATTCCTCTTGACTCTTAGTAAATTTGGAGCTAAGATTGATCTATGAGGTTTTTGTGCAAAACACTAATAAAATGTTTTAACTATTTTTTATTATTTATCATTCACATTCTTCACAATAAAATGTAATACAGTCTCATATATATTTATCTAGTATATATATATACTTATATATATACTATATATTATAATAATTATATATATATATATATTTATATATAATATTATATTTGATATATATATATATATATATTATATAAGTTGATTTTGTATTATCTTCTTATTAGAAACTACATCATTGAAATGTCATGATAGATAATAAGTCCACAAGAAAGGGAATCTCACATCAATCCATAAAAAAAAAGTTGGATATCTTGGATAGTACCAAAATGGAAAGAATAACATCAACAAAAACTAAACCTGAACAAAGTTTCTCAAGCACTTGTTCCTGCAGGTACAAAGGTCTTAGAGTCATATTAGAGATGACTCTCCAAGCATGCTATGAAAGCATCCAATCACTCCATGAAGTACTATTGATGACATTGAATCCTATGTATACCATTTAGGAATGATATAATGTCATTCTTGTCCTCTCTCTTCTCCTTCAAGAATAAACCAAGTAGGGTCTTCAGCTGCCAATGTAGAGTGATAGAGTGCATGTATTAATTCCTTCGTCACATGGTGTGACTAAGGCCAGGTAACCAATTGGAAACCTATGCAATGATTTTTCTATTTAAATATGCTTGGCGATCCTAAGGCACAAGAGTCTCCAACTACTGAATTTCCTCCTTGGTGCTAGCATAGGTTGTTGTGTGATATTGAGTTGCTACACCTTGAGCTTAATATTGAGCACATAGTCGACCATGCTAGCCACGTCCACCCCTCCCCACACACCTTAACCTACACTAATACAAAATGACTAATTAATTACTAAAAAAATGACGAAATTTTACATATAAATGACTATTTTTCAGTCGGTGACTAGTAGTCGCTAATTTACAGTATCTTATAACGCAACCAACTTTTAGTCATTTTTAGCTGAGTCATTTATTGGTTTTCTCAATTTTATATTCTAGTAGTATATTTAGTCATAAATTTAGTGATTAATTTAGTCATTGATTTAGTCATTAATTGGCATAATTAATGACCAAATATACAACAAAATATATTACTATATGACCACCTGAGAAAACAAATTAATGACCAAAGAAATATGACAAAATGTTGGTCACATTATAAGATAGGATAAACTATCATTTTCACCAAACGTTGCAAAGAAAACGCCGTAAGGCAATAGATAACATATAACACTATGTAAGGCAATCGATAGCATATAACACTAATTAACGCTTCTTTGCCTCACCACCTCCAAGCTGGCACCTGCTGTGCTGGCAACCAACACCCGCGCAATTTCAAACGATCCCTTGCGCCAAACATTCATTTTTTCCATTCGCACAATCGGAACAGGTCCTCTCGAGCATTCGTTTCTCCTGCTCACGATGTTTGCTCACCTCGTAGGTCCGCTCGCGGTGCTGAATCCCAGCAGGATGTGCCCTAGGCGTAAGGTAAATTATACTCTGTGAACAATGACATCCACCATTTTGGTGGGCGCTCGGAAGGCCCATGCATACGAATCCCACCCCGTGCTGCTATAAATTATCTACATTGGCAGCTCCCAGTGTCTAGTGAAACAGATACATGCAAGGTCTCCATTTGGGCGCAGTTTCGAGCGATGTTGAAGGTGTTTTCCCATTGCATCGTAATCAGTTACCAGATTTATAACGTACCACTTAGCCATTCAGACATCTTCAATAGTTTTTAGGACGTGGTTTAATCGTTAATAGTTAAGTAGGGAGGTCTAATCTCAAACAAAATTATATATATCTGAAAATTGCTCCAAATGCGGTCCAATCTCAAGCAAAATTGTATATATCTGAAAATTGCTCCAAACACAATTTTTTTAGTTGAAAAAAATACAATAAACCACCGCCATTACAATTGGAAACTCAAGCTCCTGTATCCAGTGTGCTTGATTGCGTACTACCCACTTATCCATGGAGGCCATGAAAATCAGATAATCCTAAACCACCGCCATTGCAAGCTTCCTGCATCCACTGTGCCTGCCTGTGCACTTTGCCAGGTGCATAGTTTATTTGGGCTTTTCATTGGGGTGAGATTTTGAGTACAAATATATTCAATTCTGTGAGAGGAATTTGGTGCACATTAATTTTCACATGCTTGCTAGGAAGGATGACCATGGAAAAATGCAAGGGTGCCAACTGGTGGAGCATCGATGTAAGTAGTAGGCTTAGACTACCTAAAGTATGTTGCCACATTTGCTTTATCCTCCTTTTCAACTAAAAACATTTTCCAATGCTCCTTTGGTGGGGTGCCATTACTTTATGCAACAAATGAATTATAACTTGCTATTTTAGCAACAAAAAATATAATTGCAAGTGAATCTCATTTTCGTGTCAGAGCAACAACCTTTTTCTCGAACTTCTTGTTCCTACTTGCTGAAAGAAAACTGTGCTTTTTGTTATCAACCTTGAATGTTTCTTTCATGTCTTCTCTTGCATTATTATGGCGATCTGGGCTCTATGTCAAATGAAGTGACCAGAATGTCATAAGATTAGGCTAGTAATGGAAGCAAGGCGATGACTGCATGTACATTTTGAATTGGTGCCTCAACAAGTGCTAGCAACTCTAACAATTTTTTGAAGTGATTGATGTTGTTGGCCACATCTTATGTTGTCATCTTTATTTGTGAAAAATTCCTCAGCTATATCTTAGGATGACAGCTTGATATTCATAAATGTTAAACAACTTGAATTTCAATTGATTGTTGTGTTTAGCTACATATTAGGAGCCTCCTCTTTATTTGGTGAAATTCCCTCAGACAAATCTCACAGTTATAGCTTTATTTTCACACACGTGTGCCCCATTTTTCTTTTGGTGTTTTGGTACTGCTGATGTGAGTCATTTGATCATTAATGCTCAAAATGCTACAAGAGTCATGTGATTATTAGTTTCCCGTTTGTTGATTCTAGCAATTCATATGGTATGTTTGACTTCATCTTCTTCGATAATGCTAAATGATCTTGTTCAATAATGGAATTCCCATTTGCAGCTTCCAGATGAAATCCCATGCTGTCAAATTTTACAACCAGATCTGTTTTAGACAAAGAAGAAAGTCAAGTTAGCTACAGCCATGGTTCTTGTGTACTTTGAGACTTCTAATTTGCATGGGTGTTTGTTGTATTTCTTGTTCTTTTTCAAATAGGTAACCAACCTAAAAATTAAAGTCTGGCCTTCCTTATGAACAGACCATTAGCTTTGGTATCAAATATTGGGAAAAATTGCAGTGATCAAAGAGAGATATTGAGCTTGTGTTCGCAACACTAGAGTGCCCAACAATTGGAATAAAATTTATTGATTAAGGCATGAATGTACAGCAAATAAAAGACATACCATCCACTGAAATATTTTAATTTTAGGAGAAAGATTGATGTATTCACAGTGGACAAATATTAGAGAGTAAAATATACGATAGAGAATTGCGGTGCTTTGGAAATAAAATGCATGAGTTAGCCTTACATTATCTGGAATTCTCCCACACTTACAGAGTGTGACTACAATTTATCTATTCAAGTTGTTGCATGATTATCATGTTGTCTTCTCTGTTGCATTCTCCTCTGTCTGTCTTTTTCTGTGACAATTTTTGTTGCCTCATTATATATTTTTTTATTATTTAATTAAATGTATTAAATACTTCTCTATAGATAAAGGCTAAAATGATTTTTTCTTCCTAAAGGACTATTCATAAAGCAAGGGTCAGTTAACCTTCCTAAAGTACTATTCAGTTGTCCTTACATAGACAGTAAGACAAAACCTTGCTTTCTAGGAGATGCAAGTCCAGAGGATATGTGAAGATTAACAAAAAATCTAACATTCTTTATATTTATCTTGCATGTTTTAGTTGATGTATTTCCTACATTTGCTATCCTTGATAAACATGATTATTTGCTTGCCTCTTGTTAGAAAGGGGTAATTCTGGGATAATTGTTGCACAAGGCCTTGGGCTAACTTGGAATGTGTGTTACTCAATTTAAAATTTTGCTGTTGTTAACTCAATGTAGCTTAGTGTTACTGCCACCTGATTCAAGAAAATAACGAAGTTGGATAAATAAGCTTAGAGTGTATTGTCTGAAGATCCAAGGCCCAAATTATTTGTTGAGCCTGAATTTTATATTACCATGTATTGACTGAAAATATAGAAATATATGGTAGTATTTTTTTCCTTGAGCTTTACTGTGTTATCAAAAAGCCCTATTTCTTTTCAAACTTGTATGGATGTCTGGGGCTTGGCATGTTTTTTTGGCTGGATGTTTACATAGCAGCTGTGTGAAGGCAAAACACTCTTCTGCTTTATATTTGTTGTAACTTGTTTTATGGTGCATCTATAGGCTGCAATAGTCAGTGCACAAAAAATCTGGAAACAAGTCAATTATTTACACCACAGAAACTTGAACAACAAAGATAATGCCATAATGCCACTACACAACATATGCCCAAGAGCCAGTAAGACATGTTTCCTTTCTAATTTATGGCAAACTATACTTTAGGAACTATTGAAACTGTAGAAAACTTTGGAACATTAAGAAGGCATTCAACAGTTAAATAAGCCACCTTTGATGCAATACATGAGCTTCCAATGTTGGTTGG
>APFE030766122.1:13840-62888 GCA_000404065.3 Pinus taeda
AATTCAAAATGTGATGCAAGCCCTGGAAGTGTTTTACAAAACCAGAATTCTATACAGGGTATGATCTCTATAACAAAATCCTGATAACAACATAAATTCTGAGCTCAATTAAGATTAGTGAAGAATCTATCAATATCTTAACTGGAAACAAATTTTGTTTTTGGTTGTGAGGATTGCCCGTGAACCAGTGAGACTCCTGTATCATTTTTCATACCATAAAAACCATGTTTACATTGATTCTGTTGTCAGAGGACAACATCTCATGCGTGACAGATCATTCTCAAGACTCGTACTGGTACTGCAGCTAGCAAGAAGGGTTGGTCTGCGAAGGCATGAAGTGCAGTGGATAATCCCTGTATATAAAATGACCCTATATATGAGCCTTCTCTGTTTACACTACAGACAAATTTACTTTGAGATAGAGGCCTAAGGAATCAGGATCTACAAAACCGAATTGTGTTAACATTGCACAAAAGTTTAAAGACCTTTTTCCTTCGAAAATAAGATTAAGGAACAATTCCTAACTCTGTTAACATTGTACACAGGTTTGAAAATCATTTTAATGTCTAGCTTTACCACTATGACTGTTGTGAGTATTTAACCATATTTTAGGAATTTTATTAATAAGGTCAATATAATTCTTGGCTATAGTTTATATGCAGTTTTGCTTAGACAATTGGACAATTATTATTGACTAATTTTAGGCTTTTCTAAGCCATATGAGGTCAGAAGAGATCGCCTATTTCACTTCAAATGCCTAACTACGCATAGTAAATTTGCAAAAAATATGGGACCTGTACAAAGTTAAAACATACCTGGGGCTGATATTGGCACTTGGAAAACCGTGTCTGAAACCCTATGACAGACTATAAAACACTAACCCTTTACAAATCTGGTTCTTCTACAATAGCTAGGCTAGGGTTGCATTACAATTGAGAAACCCATACATTTTGAGCTTTTGATTTTGATTTTGTGCTGCAAAGATCAGGGCTCAAAAATAACTCTGTGAATATTAGGCACCGACGTTCTGAGCATGCCTTGTGAGGTTTGCAATGGCCACCCACTCTAGTTCATAATTATGAGGTTTTGTTGGACTTGGCTCAATTTTTGCTGGACTTGGCTATTAAACTAACCTTCTAAGCTTATACCTGAAACTTTTGTATAATCCACTCACGTTTATTTTTCTGTAATCACTATTTAAAATTATTGGAAATATTTCTGACTTGCAAAGGGTTTGGAGTGATCTCTTCCTCCAATCCTCCAATCTACTTATGTTAAAATTTAACTCCGAAATAGAAAGTTGTGCAGTTCCTGTCCCAAGAGATGTAGTAAGATCCCAATTGAAAACAAAAGAAAATAAACTCTCTGATTTGAGACAGATGTAAATGGACAAGGATCTTATTCTGATGGAATACCAAAGTTCCTGTCGTTAATCTCTTAAAAAATAGTTACAGCTAATCTCTTAAAAAATAACCCCTCAGAAAATCCCTTTCCCATAAATCTTTTTAGGGAGAGTATTTGGCTATTGGAATACTAAGAAAATATATTACTGATCTCGGAACATTTGATAAAAAAGATAAAACCCATTAAAATACAAAATGAACACAGATGCAAGATACACCTCCCATGATGCATATGCTCTCTAAAAACTCATATTATATGGGAAGGAATCATCCAACTGAAATGCAATACAACTCTGACTGAAATGAGCAAGATAAGAAAGGACATATTTAACTGCACAAAAGAGACAGAACATGCTCAAAACCACAGCGAAGCTGAATTAAACATGGAAAAGTGGCTTGTACAATTTAACCATTCTTAAAAGGTGGCACCCTTAATATGGAGAACGCCCAAATGGAAATGGACGCTTGATATCTGACCTTTTCAAAAAGAGGAATAATCTAGCACTTACATTTTCTCTTTGCCACATAAGAGGTAGTTATATTTATCCATTAAAATGCAGAACTTACTAAAGCACCATTTCATATATAACTGTTGTTCACAAAATTATAAGGACCTAGAATAAAGTGCTATACACCAATTTTTCTTAAGGCATGCCCTACCCCAACCCAGAAGAAATAAGAATCGCTTTCACCCAATAAAATACAACACAGAAAATGACCATGGTGAGGATTAGTATTTGCTACAATGTACTCTGAGTTTGGCCAATTTAAGAAATAGTAATATTTAAATCATAGTCAATAATGGAAATGTGCATGCAAGGGCATTATGCTGGTTGGATCAAGGTCTTGATCAAGAATAATTCTATTAAAGCTACATATTATAGCTTATGTTCTGCAAGAAGTGTTCACAGTTTTAACAAACAAAAAATAAAGATTTACAGAAAGGCAAGAAGCGTCATTGCATTTTAACTAACCTTAGTCCCTTTTAAACCAGGGGAGAAGACGTATAAATTTAGCTGTGACTTTATTCACAAGGTTTTTACACATCAATATATATATATATATATATGCTTAGAAGAACTCAGTAATTATGAGAAATACACACTTTCGGTGGAATAGATTCATATGTCCTGAGACCATTTGGTCTCACTATTTACATGGGGAATGTTTCCTTTCTTTGCAGAATCCACTACAAATGTAGAACCACACAGCTGACCCGTACTATCAACACGTGGCACAACTTTCATCTTGTTAAATGGATGCTCATAGCTCTGAAGGCCTTTCAATGGTGAAAAGTAGCAGCCTGACAAAACAAAAGAAGGAAAATATAGCATGCTCAATCTCCACATAAATATAGTGTCACATCTCCATTATTGTAAACACCCACCCACAGTTTTAGGGTCATTGTCGTGTGTGCAAACAAGATATCTAAGGGGAATAGAATAAAGATCAATTGAATTGCAGCCATGAGACCTTGCTGACTACATTTATTCTGAAAAACTAAATCTTTCAAAACATATTAACTCGGTTGCAACATCCTCAGTTATTTAGAAGATGAGAGTTTGAAAAGCTAACCACCCCAAGAAGTGCTACACTAATACTTACATAGCAATTAAAGATTTTTTAACAAAACGCTGTCTGAAACCCTATGACAGACTATAAAACACTAACCCTTTACAAATCTGGTTCCTCTACAATGGCTAGGCTAGGGTTGCATTACAATTGAGAAACCCATACATTTTGAGCTTTTGATTTTGATTTTGTGCTGCAAAGATCAAGGCTCAAAAATAACTCTATGAATATTAGGCACCGACGTTCTGAGCATGCCTTGTGAGGTTTGCAATGGCCACCCACTGTGGTTCATAATTACGAGGTTTTGTTGGACTTGCCTCAAGTTTTGCTGGACTTGGCTATTAAACTAACCTTCTAAGCTTATACCATGAACTTTTGTATAATCCACTCACGTTTATTTTTCTGCAATCACTATTTAAAATTATTGGAAACATTTCTGGCTTGCAAAGGGTTTGGAGTGATCTCTTCCTCCAATCCTCCAATCCACTTATGTTAAAATTTAACTCCGAAACAGAAAGTTGTGTAGTTCCTGTCCCAAGAGATGTAGTAAGATCCCAATTGAAAACAAAAGAAAACAAACTCTCTGATTTGATACAGATGTAAATGGACAAGGATCTTATTCTGATGGAATACCAAAGTTCCTGTCGTTAATCTCTTAAAAAATAACCCCTCAGAAAATCCCTTTCCCATAAATCTTTTTAGGGAGAGTATTTGGCTATTGGAATACTAAGAAAATATATTACTGATCTCGGAACATTTGATAGAAAAGATAAAACCCATTAAAATACAAAACGAACACAGATGCAAGATACACCTCCCATGATGCATATGCTCTCTAAAAACTCATATTATATGAGAAGGAATCATCCAACTGAAATGCAATACAACTCTGACTGAAATGAGCAAGATAAGAAAGGACATATTTAACTGTACAAAAGAGACAGAACATGCTCAAAAACACAGGGAAGCTGAATTAAACATGGAAAAGTGGCTTGTACAATTTAACCATTCTTAAAAGGTGGCACCCTTAAATATGGAGAATGCCCAAATGGAAATGGACGCCTGATATCTGACCTTTTCAAAAAGAGGAATAATCTAGCACTTACATTTTCTCTTTGCCACATAAGAGGTAGTTATATTTATCCATTAAAATGCAGAACTTACTAAAGCACCATTTCATATATAACTGATGTTCACAAAATTATAAGGACCTAGAATAAAGTGCTATACACCAATTTTTCTTAAGGCATGCTCTACCCCAACCCAGAAGAAATAAGAATGGCTTTCACCCAATAAAATATAACACAGACAATGACCATGGTGAGGATTAGTATATGTTACAATGTACTCTGAGTTTGGCCAATTTAAGAAATAGTAATATTTAAATCATAGTCAATAATGGAAATGTGCATGCAAGGGCATTATGCTGGTTGGATCAAGGTCTTGATCGAGAATAATTCTATTAAAGCTAGAGATTATAGCTTATGTTCTACAAGAAGTGTTCACAGTTTTAACAAACGAAAAACAAAGATTTACAGAAAGGCGAGAAGTGTCATTGCATTTTAACTAACCTTAGTCCCTTTTAAACCAGGGGAGAAGACGTATAAATTTAGCTGTGACTTTATTCACAAGGTTTTTACACAGCAATATATATATATGCTTAGAAGAACTCAATAATTATGAGAAATACACACTTTCGGTGGAATAGATTCATATGTCCTGAGACCAGTTGGTCTCACTATTTACATGGGGAATGTTTTATTTCTTTGCAGAATCCACTACAAATGTAGAACCACATAGCTGACCCGTACTATCAACACGTGGCACAGCTTTCATCTTGTTAAATGGATGCTCATAGCTCTGAAGGCCTTTCAATGGTGAAAAGTAGCAGCCTGACAAAACAAAAGAAGGAAAATATAGCATGCTCAATCTCCACATAAAGATAGTGTCACATCTCCATTATTGTAAACACCCACCCACAGTTTTAGGGTCATTGTCGTGTGTGCAAACAAGATATCTAAGGGGAATAGAATAAAGATCAATTGAATTGCAGCCATGAGACCTTGTTGACTACATTTATTCTGAAAAACTAAATCTTTCAAAACATATTAACTCGGTTGCAACATCCTCAGTTATTTAGAAGATGAGAGTTTGAAAAGCTAACCACCCCAAGAAGTGCTACAGTAATACTTACATAGCAATTAAAGATTTTTTAACAAAACGCTGAAATAAGTAAATCAGAACTGATAAGCAGCATACTTAAAGAGATAAACAAGAAATTACCTGCAGGGAATGGTGCAAAAGATGTCCCACAGCCATTCTTCAAAAATTTGATCATCATCAGAAAATGCTAATGAACCATCTGATGTACTACCCCAAAAGAGAGAACATTTTCCCTCTATGTCCTGATGATTCTGAGGGTAATGAAGAGGCTGCTGTATAGAAATTAGATTTAGTAGCCAATGGGGAAAATGGGAACGTACCAGAAGTTGATGGAATCGAGGCAGTTGCAGCAGAGGGAGCGAGTGCCTGATATCTGCATTGCCAGAAAAACAAGAAAAAGCATGAAAATTGTCCTTCCAACAAAACAGGAATATAAAAGAAAAAGGATTATCAACCAAAAAAACTAACAATGCATGATATCAAAACACATATGTGCTGTAGGTGACTTCTTTGTATAGCTCCTTTTGTGATAACTTTATTATTATTTTATAATCTATCACAGATGAATTTTTGTATCTCATTTGCAACTTCTGTTTTGTGCCTGTGTGGTTTTGTGGACATAATTCTTTTGTTATCGTAGGCTTTTATATTATCGATATTTGGTGGATTCCTTTGCACTCCTTTTAATGCAAGGTTAATGGCGATTTCTATTTCTGGATACTGTGTTTCTTAAATAAATCAATACCACTAATCTTGTTTGGAAAGTCCCACTAATCTTGTTTGGAAAGTCTTTTTTCTTGAGGTCCAAGATTTGACGTTGGATATGCTTTTTTATATAATCTATATAGAAATATCTTCAAAACATTGACATTGACAAGGACATAGACTCGAAATAGATAGCGCTAGTTAAAATACAGGAAAAATGCACATGTAAAGGACGGATGATGACAATGCTACATGCATATATAAGAAATGTATTCAAGGAACTGAACAAAAAATATGGCAGTAAAGAGATGATATCATTCCGAGCATGTATGCACTGACAGTTTGGCAGAAGGGGCAAAAAAACAATAAGGCTGCTGGAGTAACAAACATATAGACACAGTTTTTACACAGTCAATCTAGTAACAATTGGCACACCGATAGCATGCTTTAGAGGCCTTGATAATGTACCAGAAATCTCTTTACTAAAAATATTGCAATTAAAATGACAAACTCCAAACTCCAATCAAAATGAGTATTTTGATTTATTGGGAGTTTGGGAATGAACCACCGTTGTCTTTTCTTTATTCTCAAAGAATAAAGACTTCGAATACGTCTTGAGGGAATTTTGCTGGGATTGATCTGCTCCAAGTTGGGTGTCTGCATTGAATGATTTTGGGCTTTGATATGCTAGATACGTTGAAGACATTTTGAGGTTATTGGGATTGTTCTGCTGCAAGTTGGGTTTTTGCATTGAAGAATTTGGGCTATTGATATCATGTTCAAGCAGTGATCTAACCAGTATCTGAGATCCAAGGGATTCAAGGTCAAGCATGTGTTTCAGATAGCCTTACTGGTTGCTGTGAGCATATGGTTGATGTATCAGGTTAAGCATTCTCATGATAAGAAGCAGGCATATCAAAAACAGGCGTCTCTGAAGGCTGAGGCCAGTGGTGATGGTGGCAGCGGGAACCTCAAGAAAAATCAATCCCAGATGAGGATTCTGCTACCAAGGAGACTCCCACTGTGGAAAAAGTGGATGAAGCCTCAGCAGCGGAGAGCGTGCCAGATCAGCCCATCGAAGAAAAGGGAAATGGAGTTAAAGAAACTTCAACCAAGGAAGCGGGAGAAACTGCTGCTGAGCAACCTGTTGCAGAGGAAAGTCTGATCAAAGAAACCGATGAAGCAAAGGAAGAAACTCCTGAAGTTGCAGCTGCAGAAGTGACAGAAAAACCCAAGGATGTAAAAGAACCGGAGCCTGAGGTCGAATCCGCTGAAGCCCCTCCAGCCAAAGAAGATGATTCTGAGGGTAATGAAGAGGCTCCAATGGGGAAAATGGGAACGTACCAGAAGTTGATGGAATCGAGGCAGTTGCAGCAGAGGGAAACGAATCCCTGAGCCTTTAGCCAAAATGGCCATAACGCTCCACCTTCACCTCGATCCAACGGTACCAATTATTCGAATCATCTAACATCAAATCAGACGGACGATAACGATGATAGCAAAGACCAGAGGAAAGTTTATCTCAGAGGGAACGCCTTACGGCGTAAATATTAGTGTTCCATGTGTTGTATCACACATTCATTACATTTTCCTGTCATGTGGAAGATACATCATATAAGATCTTGCCTGCCATGTGGAAGATGGGTCATATAAGACCTTGTTTTCCATGCGAGTGTTATATCCCATGAGTGATGTATTACACCATGCTGCTGCATTATGTCTTCCATAAATGGGCATGTATTACACCATGTTGCTGCATTATGTCTTCCATATATGGTCACGTCTGCCATATTTGTCTGTCATTAATCAAAGTTAATGCCATGTATGGTGATGTCTACCATGTTTGTCTGCCATTAAGAAAAGTTATTTCATTGTTGTTAATAAGGATTTCTTTTTATATTGTTTCAAAACATATTTGCAGCCAAGGATTATGTGTATTTTAATAATGTTTGGTAGTTTTTAATTTAAGATAACATATGGTTAAGTTTTCGGGATTTTAGGGTTAGAATATTAGGAGCCAAAATTTTAATATTTTAACAAGGTTAAGGATTTCTTCTAGAGTAAGAAATGTTCAATTGGGCGATGGCTTCCAAGGTTAAACCATTTTTGACAATGATATATTGACATTAATGACAACTTTTACTAACAACTTCTCCATGCAATGGATATCCTAGTAACTTAATTGAGTATATTTCCTTGTCTTTTCCATGTACATCAACTTTTACAAGCTTTACATAGAACTCTTTGTAGACTTTCCCATCGTTTATCTTTTCAATGAAGATTCGTAGCAAAATTTACCAAAGGTCGTGAAATTCTTCATGAAAACTATGTATTCAACCTTTCTAATGTTAACAGGTAGAATTGTTGTGCTCCTGTCATTTAAGAAAACATGGAATCATCTTATCAATTCTACTTTATTTTCTTGATGCTCAAACTGAGCTAAGACTTTCAATATCTACCCCTTAACATTGCGTTGAAGTCACTTTAACATGGAATATAATCCGAGCTTAGTTTCTCAGCACATGGGCTTCACTAATAAAGAAATACCTTACCACATGTGTTCATATTGGGGATAAAAGATGAGGAAAAAATGAAAAAATATATTGAAGATATAATAGGGGGTTAAGGGTTTTTATATATTGTATAGCAATATGTGTATGATAAGGTATTATTTATATAATACATTGGTCACATAGAGTCAAAAAACAAGCAAACTCGATAAATAGAGGTTCAAGAGTATTGTGGGAGTATGAAGAGTAGGAGGTAGAAAGAAAACACTATAGCAATATTGGGTACATAGTAGCCTAATATTCAAGGCTATGTCCCTAGTATTGATACACAATTCATGGTAGTGTTAAATTATTAAAGTAAAAGTGACATTCTCCTTTATATTTTGTTTTCATCCTTTTATTTAAATTTGTAACATTACCATGAAATGACTCAGGATGTTTGAGAGTGGTTCCGACCTCATTACATTTCATATGGAGAAAGTAGAATACTTGATCTCACTCAAACAACAAACTTATCATCTTTTCAGGATTTCAGGATTGGGGGAATTGGAATGTTTCCATTGGATTTTGTCATGTAATAGGCTATGGAACTCTTATTTAATCAAGAAAACCAATCTCTCTATGTACCTTGATGTTAGTTACATTGGTTGTCGAACTCCTCTATAATTAACCTACTAAAAAAATACCCATCACTCAAACAAAATCTTCACTTGGCATGCTATGTTTCTTCTATCTTATGATAATGCTTAGAGGGTGTTATTAATGACAAAGATCCAAAGATAGGAAATGATTTTGATGACATGTAGGTATTTGTTATAGCATGACTTTTTTGGATGTTAGAGGCCATCCATAGACTTTATTTTATGTATTTTTAGTTCAAAGGTGGATTTCCCTTGATGTTATTTTGGTTATGTGCATCCTTACATGCTATATAAAAGAGAAATTGTAATTTCTAGACTTGTGGTTGATGAAGATTATAACTACTAGATGAATAATGTTACATTGTTTACTCCATCTTTTTATGTTTTTTAATCACACATTGATCATTTTACTTGCTTTTGTTGACATATATATATATATCAAAATATACAAAAATATGTTATATACAATTCACTCTCAAAATTGTTCCCACATCGGGAGCTTTTGAAAATGTCACTCCCCGCTCTCGTTTCCACTCGTGTTGCGTACTTCTACTCCCACTCCAAAGCAACCTTGCTACAAAAGAACATGAATCACATTAACAATACCTTTCTGATTTATTTCTAATGCATGTGTTAATACTTTCTACCTATTTCTCAACAACTGATCATCCGAATGATGGGTTAGTAGAGAAGACAATAAATATGGCACCTTCACCCTCTCCTTACATCAGTGATGAAAAAGTTGAATGAAAGGGAAGGAGACAATGATAAAAACTATTTCTTGGTAAATGAAATATGAATGCCACAGAAGATAGTGAAATAGACTTTTTTTGGAAGAGGGTGCATGCATGATAAGGTCACACATGTCACACATTCATTTTTTTCCAATTTAGATGTTGTTTCAAATTTAGCAATTTTAGTTTTGGATGGAATTTTTCTATTATTAGAAATTTTCTTTCATTATTTTTATCATGCATGATCTATTCTTACTAAAAATGCACAAATCCCTAGTCAATTAGAATACTTAGGCATGGGAAATTCCCATGTTAGGTAGAGGAAACAAATATCAGGGAAGGGATGCATGCTTGCATGCTGTAGTTCATATTTTGATGGAGACACAGTTGGAACTCTTACCATGAAAATATGGTGTACTAGGTGAATAGGTTTGGGTTATGATTTGACAAAGTCCAGACAAATAGGCTTTAGCATGTGTCCATATTCATTATGCTTTCTTTCCTCT
The DNA here is from genome assembly GCA_000404065.3 of Pinus taeda. Taxonomy (NCBI): domain Eukaryota; kingdom Viridiplantae; phylum Streptophyta; class Pinopsida; order Pinales; family Pinaceae; genus Pinus; species Pinus taeda. The sequence goes on from APFE030766122.1 coordinate 24,075, forward strand.
TCCTATTCTATAAGTGAGCTGAAAGGTGCACTATTGTGTTGGTTATTGAGCTTTTGTTTTGAACTCATATAGTGTATCTTTTTCAATATTCAATAGAAGATAGATGTAATTGAGTTCAAATCTATGTATTTTCCATTCAAATTTTCCAAAATACATATTTGTAAATCAACCAACTTATATTTTCCACTTTTCTATTGGAACTTTCATGTTTCAACTACCTAGTATTTAGGTAGCTGAAAAGTAGGGGATTTTCAAATGGGTAAGGTGTATTGTGTTCGTATTGGTAAGGGTTTAAATAAAGTTATTTTTAGAGGTATTTTCCAATATTTATTCAAATTAAGGGTATTGTTTATTATGCCACAAATTCATGTCCTATGTCATAGGTTCATTGAGTGAAGCCCTAGTGAAAAGAAAAATTGATGGTGAGTGACTTAAAATAAGAAACTGATTGAGGGATATCATCACCAAACACGATAGAAAACTATAGAAACTTCGTAAGAAATATTGATTAACCATGACAACCTGGAATAGTGAAACTCTTTTCTATAAACCTCCATCAGAGAAAGAAAAGTTGATAATGATTTCTTATAGGAAACGCCTAATGTATATGTGCAAATATTATGTTGTTATTGAAAACCTTAGTCTTTTTACAAGCTCGTCATCATATTGTAAATGATAAAATGGTACTTGTCCAACATCTAGCTTTCAAGCATATCTGTTTAGGTGAGCATTGAGGCCTTTCTATAAGACATAAGTTCCAATGTAATTTCTGAGCATTTAGATATTAGACACTCCCTTTTGTAGATTTTATTGTAAAAAATCTCATCAATTTTATGATCATGACCCACCTCCACCTTAATAGGATGTGCCTAAATAATCCCATCCAACCTAAAAGCCTCCGCTGCTTCATCAAGATATATAGAGAGAAAATGACAATAATTGTAAAATGGACTTCCAGAACCCGTGAAATGTTTTTCCCTGTCATCAAGATTTACACAAGAATCATGTTGATATAACCTTGTTGATTACCATATTCATTGGAAGAAAATCCAACATTGTCCTTACTAGAATAGTCTGGAATATGAATATATATGTTAAGTGTTGCATACTTCAAACAAAAATGCCCGGGTCTTATGTCGGACCCATCTAACATTCTACTGCATGGTTGAACTACACCATTGAAATCCCCTGTATCAGTAAATTTTGTTTGTGAACATCCCAAAGAAACATACTTTGTTATTGAATGTGATTGGATATAGCTAATATAAAAAATAACAAGTTCACTCCAAGAAGATAAGTGTAGCCATATATCAATACAAGCCACAAAAATTGAGGCTTCACTGATACCAATATCCAATGTGGATAAATGTACATCGATATATGAATGAGATGACTATTTTATAATGAAATTCAAGAGTGTTACTGAATTTTTGCATGAGGTCTCATCTAAGGTAAGAATCTCGAAAGTTAGAACAGCAAGAGATTTAGTTTTGAAAAATCCTTACACTTTAAGTTTTCATGCATCTACCTTGCCAATCAGTTCTAAGACGTCGACAACTTCTTATCTGGAACTATTGAGCTTCAGTAAAACATTTGACATGAAAAACTCAACATCCATAGAATATGTCAGAGAAAATTCTGATTTAGTGGTTTTAAGTTCTCAAACTCCATTATGGATTCCCTAAACTAAGATACACTTGACACAAATAGTTTTCGATATTGTCTTTAATGTAGAAAGCTTTAACACAACATCCTCTATGGCTAATGCTCCACTGAGGAAACACTTTTCTAGGACATTTGTTTCAAAGCTTTGGTAATTAAATACAATGTTTGTAGGTACAAATGGATAGTGAGATGATCCTTTCAAACTGCATGGAATTCCTAGGGACAGATCAACATCTTGTCTTTCAATTAAGGGAAATTTTTCACTTGCCATGCATGAATCCTTTCCTTGAAATTTTGGTTCATCATTCCACATTGAAGAAAATCAAAATGACAATTGTCTTCCAACGTGGAAGAAGAGTGAATAATAATTGTGGCAATGTAAGTTCCATAAACTCATTATAAGATAAGTTTTCTCCACTCGTAGAATCAACATAAAATCAATCACTTCCACTTTACAGTGGAAATGAGAACTTGTGTTTTCATAAGGAAAAATTTCTTTGCTCTTCGATAGGTCTGATCTATTTGTAATTATTTCTTCTAGCAAGAATATGTAAAGTAACCAATCAAAATAGCTAAAAAATTACTTTGAAAAATGCAACATATATGTTGGATGCTCACACTCATTTCAAGTTCTGAATATCTATTAATTTTCTCTTCTATTTTTCAGGAATCATAGATTCACAATTGGGCATGGACCATGAAATAAGGGCCCAAAAGAACTTCACAAAAATTAGTAGGAGCTCATAAGGAGAAGTGTTTCTTATCCTCAAACCATCACATCCCATAAAGAATTTTCCTTACAAAGAAAAACAAAATATTTGGATTTGGGTATTACAACTATAGCCAGAACATAGGCAAATTTATGAAAATGAATAGTTCTACTGTCCACTTCAAGGTCAATCTTTAATGTGTACTTATAAGAAGCATCACTTTCATTAATACCTATTATACAGTAATTTCACAAACTCCATGTCTCATACCCTGAGCTATCGAAATTTCCCCAAAATGTCACAAAGTGACAAAAGATGTTAGTGTGCTCACTATGAAACACATACAGAAACATCCGTAAAGAATAGAAGAAAATCTTCCCTCAAGGATTCTAGAGAAGTTTACCTAAATCCCTAGTTTTGAGGACCAATGTTCTTTGCACTACTATTGGCCAGTGCTGATGGGCTCTTACAGCATATTGACCTAGCACTTCAAGTACAACTTTTGATATGAAAACCTATGATGAACCTCTTCTACGAGTCTTTCCTAAAATGGAGGATAAGCTTCACCTCCTAGAATATTCAAGAACAATGAGCTAGATGTTGTTGGATAGAGATATGGTTGAGTTCCCCCATTTTGACTCCTTAATCATACTTTTAGGGATCTTCCCCTTGAGATGTGGACCTTCCTCCCTCTTTTGTGCATCCCTAACTCCTTCCCCCTTCCTGTAAATCAATTCCCTTCCATCCCCAAATGGTTGGTCATTCTTTGCTTGTATTCCTAAGATGAAAGTATGCCCAAATGATGCCCATCTAACTAAGGAGAAGGAGTGCTTGAATGATATTGTCTTCGACATGGAAGTCCACTACAAAGGAGGTCTACAACATCAGGGTAGTGGTTATATGCCTCCCTTTTAATTCATTAATATATACATCTCAAGTTTACTTTCCATAAATGTCTAAATATTTATTCATTTAGCATGAGATGCCCTGATTTGTCATACAGTTTATGTTTGGATTATACTATGTATGATTGTATCTCTTGAAGTCTTTTTATCTCTCTTGCTAGTATTCGAAAGCAACGAATAGAGAGGAGTGAGCCTGGAAGATAAGGGATCGAGATCATCATCAAAGGTTGAGCGCTTAGCATCAAAGTCAGGTAGGTTTCTCTCTCTCTCACTTTGCATTTTTCAACATAAATTAGGAGAGTCTTTCATCGGTTTGTCTGCTTTGTTGCTAGATTCCTCTCATAGGACTAGAGAGATTGCTTCTATCTGTCGAAGGGATTTATATTCACAACAAAATTCTGACTTCGCTGTGGAGTCATAGCCCTTTCAACCTCTTTCTTTTGTTTGGTATTTTTATAAGTTTTTCCAGCCGTCGAATTATCAGTCATTTGGATTCTGTATAGGTATGCACTTTCAGTGATTACTTCTTTAGAGTGTTAAGTGTGGACTACTTGTTTAAATTCTCTTTATATTTCCAAATCTTTCTCTTCCAGCGCGCTTTTGCCTAGAACAGTCGTGCTGCCAGCATGCTTCTATGTCTTGACCTCTGGGGTCTTTTCTTTTCCTGTATGCTTGGATTTGTCAGTGTTTTTGAATGATTATCTTGATTAATTTTCAATATTTGTCTCATTGTCTTTGAAGTGAAATCTGATTGAGTTCTACAGTTTCTAGTCAATTGATTATCGCTTGCTAATTTTTTGTGCCATTGACATGCTGGTTTTCCTAATTGACTGCGTGTTTTTTTTTGTGGAGATCATTGAAATTATCATTCTTCATTTGTTTTAGCTTGTCTTTCAAAATTTACTTTTCGTAAAAATGCATTATATTGTTGCATTGAAAAGTTATTTTTTTTAGATTCATCATTGAAAATAGATCACATTTCTCGGTGATTGAAAGCTAAAGAGTGCATTTGGTGCATTAAATCATCCAAAACAAAAAAAAAAAAAGCATAATTCATATAAGTGAATCTTAGTAAAATTGAAAATCAGTTTACTATTGAAAAGTTGCATTGAGGATAGTGGAAAGTGAAAAATCATTTTTACTTTTTGGCATTCCATTTGGAAGACAAAAGTGAAATTTAGTAGAACGCATTTTGTTTGATGCATTTTTTATTGAACCTTCTTCCCTTGATTACTCTAGCTTTCATCAAAATGGAGAGTTTCTCTTTTCTCATATAGTTGCATCTTAGGCATTCAAGTGACATTGTTTTGAGCCCCAAAACTGAAACATAATCCAAGATAAACATTAAAATTTACCTCGATTAACCTAAGGAGCATTGGTCATTAGTGAAAAACATTTAGAGGTGTAGGCTAGAGACGTGTTTCGACATCTATAAAAATAGAAGTTGTTGTTATCTCATAGCATTGTATCCCTGGGTTGATATCCTATTCCTTGTACGTAAATATATAGGATCGATCTCCAATACTTTCGGGTATATCAGAGGTGCTCCATCTATGGAAATCATATGGGAATCCTCTCATCGAGAAGTTATTCATTAGATATAACTAACATGGACTTATGGTTCCCATACCGTCGCATATATATTAGGAGACTCCATTAGGTGGTTATCCTTTAGCCAGAGGTAACCAAGTCAGCTACCTTATCAACATGATACACTCAACACAACGTTAGGGGATATTGGAAACCATACATTAAGTCCTTGGTTTTGCCAATGTGTATACGGTTCACGGATACTTGTTAAGCCCTTGTACCAAGATTACCCCATTTTGTGTTTTACTTTTGTTAACTTATAAAATCAGTTAATTGGCTGCAGATAAAACATCCTCCTTGTGGAAATACTCCTTAGTAGATCTTAGGTTGAGACTAATGGCAATAGTTCCTGAGTTCACCAACCCAGGAAACCCCTCTCACAGGAATCATAGTCTTTTCCCTTCTCTTGGAAATGTTGGTGTTGCTTATATGGAAACGTTGTCACTTCCTCGATTCACCATTGGTTTTTTGGTTTGGTTATTTTCAACCGCCATGGTTCCAAACGTCCAAACTTCTCCTCAATCAGGCTCTCCTCCACCTAAGAAATGTCAACCTTTGGTTGATCCTAAAGTTGACTCTTTGACTTATTTGCGTATTCGGTTTTCTTCCTCTTATTCTTCTTCACCTGGTGAATGCCTACAAGCTAGTAACTAGGTGGATAAGAATAAGAATAAAAGGAAGATTAATAAGAAGAAAAATAAGAAAAAGGTCAACCAAGCAATCATTGCTACCGATGTTTCTGATGTTGAAAAATCTTCTAAACAACCCAGAAAAGTGAAATTCCCTTGCATTCTTTGTAAGGGTGATCACATTCTTAGATATTACCATGGTATTCCCAAGGTCTTAGAAGTGTGGTCCATAGGTTCCCATCGAGCTTTCTCATCATCCTCTAGAGATCATGCTGGAGATAAACCTTCAACTAGTGAAAGTAAAACCCATGGGAAAAAGGGAAAAGTTAAATTTATGTTTATTTTATGTGAAAGGAATCATCCTATTCACCTTTTCCCTTAGATGGATGAAGCCTCCAAAGCATTGGATAACCTTACTACTTCTCAGGCTCATCTTCTGACTGGTTATTAGAGGCTTTCCCTCGACCACCCAGTAGTTGATCAAGTGATTGATCAAAACTCATCTTGTGTCAATCCCACTCTCTCTAAAGCTAAATCCCATGAATTTATTCCTAACCAACCATTCGTTGCAAAAATTGTTGACCCATTTCTGCTTCAATTCGATCATATCCATCTTGTAGAGAGTGAAGTTCATACCACTCAGATTCTTCTAGTTTCTTTAGATTCCAAAGAATTAGGGGAAGATCCTGCTATTCCCACGATAGAGGGGGAGGATCCTCCTAATCCCATGATCCACGGGGAAATACTCCTCTTCCTATAGTGTAAGGGGGTAATTCTCCCAGTCCGATGGCACCCCCTTCAAGTAGTTTAGTCACTTTCTCTAATTGGAGTCGACTGTCAAGATATTTTCTTCCTTCTTATGTGCCTTCCAGATCATAGCGCAAGCTGATAATATGGTTGTACCTAGCATAGTTATAGATGAATGCGCATGTGTAAATATTTTGTCTTCCCCTACTTCGAAACATTTAGGTTCTCCATAGCTTCTGCTTATTACCTAGAATCTGTTAGCTTTTAACAGAGGAACTAGCCAACCGTTGGGGATCCTTCCTATGTTGCTTATTACTTTGGGAGGAGAAATTGTCCACCTCGACATGATGGTTGTGCAAGGATCTTTGGATTTTAATTTACTCATTGGAAGTAATTATGTTTATGTCATGGGATTTCTTGTCTATTGTTTCTTTCATGTCATATGTTTCCCACACGAAGGAAGAATTGTGGCCATTGATCAAATTTCGTTCATTGGTCCTAATTTGACTCTTGGTCAACCATCTTCCCTAAATGGCTCTTGTATGCAAGTGGTATCACCTCTTCCACAGGTTAATTATGTTGCCACCTACTCCATGCTCATGTCTACTGATGATCTAGTCAGTGATATAGTGCATCATGTACTAGGGGCATTGGAACTAATCTTTCCATCAGGTCCCTTGACATGTATCCCTTCCAAAGTGTCGCTCTCCCATATAATGATAAGCTCTTGGAATCCATGGTCTCTTATCGGTTGTAATCTAGGTCCCCATGCATATATTTCTTTTACTATGTAAACCTCATCAAAAAATGAAATAGGTACCCATGAGGATACTTCTTTTACCATGTCATCCTCGTTAAAAGATGAAATAGTTCCACATGAGGATAGTTCTTTTACTATTCCAACCTTGTTAAAAAATTAAATAGGTGTGATGATGGTTCTTTTACTATGTCAGACTTGTTAAAAAATGAAATAGTTCCCCATGAGGATAGTTCTTTTACTATGTCAACCTCATTAAATTTGAAAGAGGTGTCATGAGGATAGTTCTTTTACTATGTCAACCTCATCGAAGAACGAAATAGGTCCCCATGAGGATAGTCCTTTTACTATGTCAACCTCCTTAAAAAATTAAATAGGTCTACATGATGATAGTTCTTTTACTATGTCAACCTCATTAAAAAATTAAATAAGTCCCCATGAGGATAGTTCTTTTACTATGTCAACCTCATTAAAAAAATGAAATATGTCCCTATGAGAACAATTCCTTACTTGTGACAAGATCGGTGAAAAAGGAACCAAGTTGTCATGAGCATGGTTCTTTACCTGTGTCAAGCTCGTTAAAAAATGAAACAAATCCCCTTCCAATTGTAGTCTTTGATTAGATCTCGTAAATTCCTAGTCAAGTCTTTCACTTGATCTTGTAAGTGAACCTTCATTCCATCCACCTATTATTAACTAGTAGTCCACTTAGGTGAATAAAATGAAGATTGTGGGACATGTGCCTAAAATTGAGTCATTATATTGGGGGCATGCAAACTCATCTCAAGCATAGTTTATCTTCTTTTCAAGCTTGTGTAAAAATGAAACCAAATCCAAGCATACTTTATTTCCATTTTAATCTTGTGTAAAAATGAAACAAAATCCATGCGCAATTTTTCTCATGTTTCAAGCTTGTGAAATGAAATGAAATTATCTTCAATTATACTCAAGCATAGTTTCCCATGTTTCAACCTTCTATAAAAATGAAACCATTCTCACTTTATCTCTCGTGATTGCAATTCCTATCAGCCTTCATTGTTAGATGAGCCTTGGTTTTATCATTGCATGGCCACCAACTCTTTGGCCAATCATATGCTTTCACTTGGTTATTTTACCCTTGCCCGAGGAACATTTTCAATGAGTGGTCTCATTAGCCAGCCTCTTGACCTTAAGATATTTTGAGAAATTCCATCATGACTGGAACTAGTTTCTATTCTTTTATACCACTCATTCCACTAGGTGGAGTCATCTTTCAACTCCTTTCACATTCCAAACATATGAAAATATTATCGAGCACTTGGCTTTTCGAACTCATAAAAGTAAAAGAAAATGTGTTTACTTAGTATAAGTTTAACCCTTTTCCGGACAACGATGGAATAGCTAAAAAAAAGGAATACCTTAGTCGAACATGGCTAAGAGGTTCTAGAATATCATTTTCTACCTTTTCAAATTCGGGAACTATCTACGAAAAGGGACCTTTGGAGTTTTATTTTCCGCCTCTTTTTCGAACTCTCTAAACATGAAAAAGATGTTGACTTAATCCTCTACCGGACTCATAAAAATTAAACAATGGAGGACTTGTCACCATGATGAGACCAGGATTTTCCTTCCTAAGACTTCTTAAACTTTTTAGGATGGATTCATCTGAAGGATGAATTTATACGACAAGCATATGGTATCTTCTTATTGTGTAAAAATAAAGAGGTACGCACTACAAATAGCGGGGGAAAAATGGAAGTGAACATCCGTTGTATTTTCTGTAAAGGCATCATTTCACTCTTGAACATGACACTTATCTATTTCTCGTGTCGAGTTTGGGATATCCTCTCTTTTCCACTTTCCTTCCTGGGTTTGGGAAGTTTGTTTGCCTCTGATTCGATCACCCTAGTTGTCACCATGACCTTTGGTCCCAATTTGATTCAAATGCTGCCAAACTCTAGAGTCATGTCTCTGATATGCTCAAGAGAAATATTATTTGAAAAGTCAAACATCCTATACCTATGTGACCCTCTCTAAAACAATCCTTAATCACTTCTATCATATTGAGATATGCTATGTTTCATGTCGATGATTTTAGAAACATTATGGCCCTCCTTGGCCAGATCACTTCCTGTTGACTTCAGCTCATAATCTAGGAAGATGATCTAGAAACTCCCTTTCAATACCTTGGAACTTTCATGCCTCAATGGAAAGTTTTTTTTGTTTGATGACAAGATTACTTCAATGGCCTTCGATTGAAGGATTTTCCAAGTGTTCAACTTCAGCTCACATATTCACACTTGTAGATTGTGTCGGTGTACCTTGTGGACAATCGTCACTATTAGTGGTTTCTCTCGTGCTTCTTAACTATTTAAATCATTGACCAGTAATCAGGTGATTTCCTATCATGTTCGATCTCAACATGTCTATTCACATGGTAGATTTTGTACATTGATTAGATCGAGATAGATATGAAGACCCTAGATCTTATTTGTCAAAGTCCAGGCTACGAGCAGTTATTGAGTATTCATGATTGTGTACATGATTATTTTAGTCGAATGGCCACGTCCATGCCATGGATCCATACACATGATCCCTTTTAGTCGGATGGTTCCGTCCATGCAGTGGATCAATACACATGATCATTTCTAGTCAGATGGTTGTGCCATGTCATGGATTCATATATTCTTATATGCCTATTCAGATATGTATCATCAGGCATGTCTATAGGAGAGATGTCAGATATGTATTATATCATGTTTGATTTTCAGATGTCCTGAATGTGTTTTTCTGTGTCCTTGTCTTGACTTGTAGAGAATTTCAACCATCACCTATTGTTCTAACTTCATTCTTTAGGGGGCATCTGTTATATAGTAATTTGTCACACTCCCTGTCTCATACCCTGAGCTTTTGAACTTTGCCCAAAATGTCGCAAAGTGGAAAGAGTTTTTACTATGTTCACTACAAAACACATACATAAACATCCCTGAAGAATAGAAGAAAAGATGCCCTAAGAGACTTGTGCAGAAGTTTTCCTAAAACCCTAGTTTTCAGGACCAACATGCTTTGCACTACTGCTGGCTCGTGTTGATGTCATGTTGCATCATATTGACCTAGTGCTGCCACCGCGATTTTTGATATGAAAACCCATGCTGAACCTCTTCTAGCAGTCTTTCCTAAAGTTGAGGACAAGATTCGATTTCTAGACTCTTCGAGACAATGAGCTGGATGTTGTTGGATAGAGATATGGATGAGCTCTCCCATTTTTAGCCCTTGATCCACCCTGCAGGGATCTTCCCCTTAAGACGTAGAACTTCCTCCCTCTTTTTTGGATCCCTGACCCCATCTCCCTTCCTTTAAGTCAAGTTTTCTTCATCCAAAAATGGTTGGTAATTGATTTGTTGCATTCCTATGCTGAAACTATGCCCAAATGTTGCCCATCTCACTAAGGAGAAGGAGTGCTTGAATGGCCTTGTCTTGGACTTGGAAATCCACTACAAAGGAGGTCTCCAGCATCAAGGCAATGGTTGTATGCTTCCCTTTTGATTCATTAATATATACATCTAGTGTTTACTTTCCATAAATGTCTAAATATTATTCATTTAGCATGATGCTCCTTAACTTGTCATGTAGTTTATGTTTGAATTATACTATGTATGCTCTTGTATATATTTTTGTCTTTTGATCTCTCTTGTAGGTATTCGGATGCAAGGAATAGCGAGGAGCGAGCCTGGAAGCTAAGGAATCGAGATGATCATCAAAGGTTGAGCACTTAGCATCAGAGTGAGGTAGGTTTATCTCTCTCACTTTGCAATTTTCAACATAGAATAGGAAATTTTTTGCACTAGTTTGTTCGGTTTGTTTCTAGATCTCGTCATACGAATAGAGATCATTTACTTCTGGAGAAGAGATTTATCCTCACAACAATACTAGAGTTGACAACCATGACTCTTTCAGTACCAAGGTTATTTGATTCAATATCCTCTGATAGTATTATGTAGTTTGCACCATATTCTGTCTTCATAGTCTTATCAAACATAGATGCATCTTTCTCATCATTTACAAAATCCATTATGCATGATTTATTATGGCTTTTTGAAAGTCCATTTTTAAAACAGACAAAGGGAAATTTATTAGATGAAATACCCAAGTTCATTAAAAAGTCATCTTCTCTAAATAAAAGAAATTTTTTCACACCACGAGTTAAGCTCCCATGAGAATCGTATTCTTCCCCACAAGGCAGCTTATAACTTGAAAAGCAACACATTAAATTTTCTTTTTTGTTTTTTATCATTCCCTGGTTTATGCTTAAGGAACTTTTTTTCTTCCCAGTTGGAAAATTTTAGGTACAATAGGGCACATCATGACCCCTTACCCATGCATGAATATCCACATCCCCAGTTAATAGTGGCACCTATAAAGCCTTTTTATGAGGCACTAGCCTTATAACAAAGTAGATGAAAACCACCACAATAATCGTCAATTCCGTAAATCAGATACGAAACACCTCACGATACACATCCCAATAGTGTATGGAAAAGCACAAAAATGCATCATGTGACTGTAGTATGGGGTTCTAAGTGAACTTAAAGTACCCCCACTACGCTAAAGTAGCACCCGCTAGCAATTCTCTAGCAATACTTGTGTGAAGAAGCTCCCAGTCCTACACTCTAGACAACATACCCATCCTTCCAGCCAGGAAAAGGTTCAAAATTGTCCCCCCAGGCTAAAGAATATCACTTTTACTCATCTGCAAGGATGTCTTTCCAAGAGGTGCACAGTCTAAGCATATGTTTCTCGAACAAGCATGCACTCTGCACGTCTGTCATCCAGAAATATACGAGGACATTCACCACAAGGTCACACGTCTTTTATTTGTTTAGAAGTGCAAAGTTTGCGAGTGTTCCATTGACAGACGTACATACTCTATGTATTTTGTCCGCAAAGTCATGGGGTCATCAAATGAATAACCGTGCGACTTTTTTACCCTAAGTCACACGGTCAATGTGGATTCCTGGCCTAAACCCATAGAGCTTTTGTTGATATCCAAAAGTTACCCATGAAGGCCACACATCTATATCAAAACCACCTTGCGTGATCATATTTTTTACCCTAGAAAACAGGCCTTACAGGTCACCACGTATGAACTACCTAGCCTAAACTACCAAAATCACAAAATGGGGATGATGTGCTCTTACTTGTCTACTCTCATGCATGTTCCGGGTATAAAAGTTTACTGTAATGATAGACAAAACTCTTATAACCTCTCTAATCTCTCAAAATAGCAAGTGCAAATGAGTTGGGATATGGCCCAGTTTTCCCTATATATCACCCTCATTGCCATATTCTAGTGGTTGGTAAAGAAGCTCATGACTTCCATTCTCAAAACTATCAAAGACACAAGGTTTAGGACCGAATCATCTTCATCATGGGACCCTTTATTCGATTGCCCCCCGAAACTCATTTTCGGGCCCATTGCACGCTCAAAGTACCCTTATTGGTGTGCCTTCTCACATTGTTTGATTCATCAAGATTCTTTCACTTGGGTTATTGGTTGTTGAGGTTGCAGGTAGATAGACAACTTGCCATTAGAATCAATACCCCGGTGGCTATGAACAAAGCATGTATCATTTGCCACTCAACATAATAGGCTTCCTCCAAAACGTTCTCTAAAATGCACCTTAGGGTCCATCATCTCGACCACGTTTACCATGATCTCCCCTTGGACATGGTAAACATTCATTCTGATCTATAGAACCTTTCCTCTCATGGATTCGCTCATGTTATAGACTCCCACATTCTATTAGAGTCCATGACCATCTAATTGGGCCTAGGGAGCCATTTCACCTACATGCCTCGAAGATTAGCCTCATTCATCTTTTCTTCAATTATTACTAACCAACCCTACTCTTGGGCCACCCCATTCATTTGTGACATATTAAGTCAAATTCACTATTGCATTCTACATTTATCCTATCATCCCTCCATTCACATAACATGTTTGTAGCACTTCATCCACCTCATCATCCCCACACCTACACTAGCCAATGTGGCCCTTTCCCTCCTTAAAAGACATTCTACCTTCATCATCATGCAGGTCAACATTTTTATGGGGCACCCATCTTTGTGTTCCTACATCCCAAACCACTTTTACATTTTCTTGTCAAGTGTACAAATATTTTTTAGGAAGAATTATCCCAACGATGTTTTCATGTCTCATACTTCAAGATAGTCCATTGTCTCCCCTGGTTTAGAGCTCGTTGATCACCACCCCATCCATTGATCATTCACCATGTCAGTTAGAGCACATTCACACCTACCCTGAATATTTTCCGACTCTGGGGATCTTCCCCTAGAAGAGTAATTTAATTGTCGCCACTCGCATTATAGATGCAACCTCAGGAAGTTAATTGTATCCATTCATATTATTCACTTTCATTATCATAACTTATTGACCCTCCATATTACAGTCATATCTCATCATCATGATTCCCCATTTCAGCATATCGGGTGGTTGATACTTCTTTCATGTTAAATTCATCAACCATTTTCGAGGATCGAGGTAGTACCTTGGGTGCCTCCCTCCCTTAAGGAACATCCTCAGGTGGCACAATGGGAACCACTACTTTCCCATTAATGTCGTCAATCTGCCTGACATTCAACACCAACATAAGCTTTCATGTTAGGGTGTTATCATACTTCATGACCATTTCAGTTCTCTCATTTAATCGATGACCCACACACCACTTAGCACCTCATTCAATAGTGCTTAGCTTTTTATGCATTGGAGGTACTTGCAGGTGAAGACCCATGCATCGATAAGCACCTTAACCAACCATACTTCACCTTTTGTTGATGCACGAGGGCACCTAATTTAGTCTATGTTTCAAAAGTGCCTTCAAGAGTGTAAGAAAATATCATCATCATCCATCAGCATATTAGTCACTTGAACGCTGACTTGACAAGAATATTTCTTATACAATTTTAATATTTTGTCAATAATCATCATAAAGAGCATAGGACATGCCTGCATTGTATAGAAATTTTTCTTAGAGCATGGTTATCATTACCCTTAGTAGAGGTCTTTCCTCACTCATCTCCATAGCAAGTTATTCTCTCTTTCAAGAAGTTGATCAGGTTCTCAGTTAGAAACGAAATTGTTATGTGTTTCAGCTATACGTTTACTCCTAACCTCATCCATCAAGGAGAAACTGTTAATATTGGAAAATCATACACACATTTCTACAATCTAGAAGACACCCAAAGTTATCTCGTAGAGCATTCAGTTGAAGGTTTTCCAGCTGAAGACATTATGAAAAATCAAGTTTTTAAATTCTCCAAGGTATTATATAAAAAATTGAGTTGCACGACCTATTTAAAGCCCAAAATTATAACTGCGTGAATTTTTCATCGAAATTCATACAATCAAAGAAAAGTCTAACTCAGTAATTTGGGACCACTTCCCACACTTGGAAGATGAGATTCCCTGACATGTTCCAACCAATTACAATTTAATTCGAGTCAACCTGAAGATATGCAACCCACAAAAGGATCTTCTTGTCCTACTCATGAGTCATTTTCATACATCAACCAACAGAGAGAATATGGATTCAAAAAATTCTATATAAACAGGCCACTAGAGAACCAAATGGAATTTAATGTTATGCTAGCAAAATTGTTCATAGACAATCCTACATTCATTGTGGAAGAAGAAGTACAACATTATTGTGTTGGCAAAATTGTTTCACAACAATCCAAGACTCTAGTGTGGAGAGGATTTCACCATTGAGAGAACCTTTATACTTCTTTGAGAGAGAGGAGAATATTGCAAAGAGAGTGAAGAAAGGACCCTCCTTGTTGAGGGATTTTGAGCACCATTTATCAAAATAATTCTCTTTAAGAGCTTCGCATTCATCTATTGTATTCATCTTCTACTTTCAACAGTCAATGATGGGAGCATTATTCCATTATTTTGTTGACTTGTTTTCTTCATTACGCATTTTTTATGTATTTTTATTTTTATTTTTAGTTTATATTTGTATATGCATTGTTATCACCACTTGCAGTCATTTGTTTCTCGTGTTTGTCCAATGAAAACAACCAATTCCATATGTGGTTTCTTTGCAAGGAAAAACCAACTACTAAGAAGGTGTCTTTTCATACCCTATTACTACAAAAACACCAACACAAGAATTTTCAAACTAATTTTCTTAATCCTAAGGATAGAGCCTCAAATTAAATAAAAAAATATTATTTGGGTAATTTCTTATCATGTGAATCCCTTGCATTGTACCCAGGATTGGAGACCATATATTTTACGGATACACACAACTTGAAAGAATTTCACTCTGATTGTCAGGAAAAAGGTCATTTTGAGTTCGAAGATACCGCCCTATCAAACGCTTCCAAAATTGATCACTTTCCTATCACTTTTTTGCATGTCATGGATTTCATAATATTTTTTCACAATCTCTCTTCTTGGGTGATAGTAAATGCTTGAGTCATTCAATGAATAAAAACCCTTGTGTTGATATGAATACCTAGTATCCTGATTGGTTTCCCAATTTTAAAATGTCAATGATTTTTTTAAATGCCTTAAGCCTTCATATTTTTTCAATGGTGTCTAATCAGATTCAAGGGAACCAATGGAGAATCCAAGATCTTATATTCACCAATCTAATCATCATAGTGGTCCTAACAACTATATCTGATCCAGGTGGATCTGAACACACCAGGGGCATGAAAAAGGCTCAAAATTAAAAGAGGTAGAAAGGCAATTATCTTGACATTAGATCGAAGTGCTCGTCGCCTTGATTCCAATGGTGCAAATGATGCTTAGATCTGAGTCCAAATGAAGGAGATAGAAGCAGTCAAAGTTGTGGGTTGAGTTGCAGGAAAAAGAGGAAAATGAAAGTCCAAGGATGCTCCTGGAAATAATCGCACTGCATTGATCTTTTCATTTTGAATTTACTGCAACTTGAATGGGCTAAAATGGACTTCTGATGATGAAGTTATCGCAAACAAGAAGCTTTCCTAATTTCCTTTAAAAAAGGAGGCATTTCTTCTAAAAATGGGCTTAAACCCTTATAAAGGAAAATCACAATCGGAAGGGTTCAAAGGGCGGACTTAAGGCCAGGTAGAAGGAACCCCCGACCAACGATCTCCAACTTATCGTAATCGGGGGCAGGCTATATGCGATGTTGGGACCCCAGACCAGGTGACATTGCAATTGCTGATATTTGTGTCGGCATATGCTATGGTATGAAGGAAGAACCCTAGGCCACAGTTAATGCGAT
Source organism: Pinus taeda (assembly GCA_000404065.3). NCBI lineage: Eukaryota > Viridiplantae > Streptophyta > Pinopsida > Pinales > Pinaceae > Pinus > Pinus taeda. Next base: position 40,353 of record APFE030766122.1, read on the forward strand.
ATGCGATAGCGATCTACGACGTGCAATCTCAGCCGTCAAATTTGAAAAGAGATCTACAGTTAGCATTTAATCGATGGTCGAGAGATAGGTGATCCCCAATACAGAGGGCCAATGTGATAGAGACATGCGATCTAGTATTGATTGTCTGATCAAGGAGAATATGAATGATCCATATTTAAGCGGCGATATCGGTAATCGATGATCCCCACTACAAGGGTCATTGCGACTTGTGATCAAGCATAGACCCGATAAGAGAATAAGGCAAACTTCATATCATTTGAGTTCTGGCTTTTCGGGTCTTTTAGTGTTTCCGTGTGTTATTGTGTTTAACGGAAAAAGGGCTATTTTCGGTGTTCTGTTGCAAGGAAAGGTTGGATGGTTAGATTCATCATGCCCACTGGTCATTTCTTTAAAACAACTTGTATTCTAAACAAACAGATTCCCCACTTTAAGCAACCTTGTAACAAAAAAAATGTTATAAAGCATGATGAACGAAGAAAAATGCAAGGGGGAGGACAGTGCATGTGGTTCGAGGCAAGAGCTTGCAGGATGTGTGAAAGTTCATTTTCTCAAGATTTGACAAATTTTATATGGTTTTAGCCCTTCTCGGTGCCACGAATGCAACGGCGCTATCTGTTTCTCCATCTGAGTTCTGCATTTTTTGGCCATTTTCTAGAATGGAGGTATAAGACTCCTTTTTTGTAACTGATGATTGTATTCTTCTTTTTTCATGCCATTTAATGAATGAAGTATTCCCCATTGATCAAGCAGGGCTCGGAGACATAGTCCAAGTTGAATGAACTTCGTTATCAAGCTTCTTGTCTTCTTCTCATGCTTTATGTGTTTCTTCTTCTTCTCTCATGTGCACGTTAGATCTCTATGGTTGAGCTGCAATTTCTACATGTGATTCTTTAATACATCTATAAGCAAAAGATCTTGGATCAAGTGGTATCAGAGCATGTCTTTTTAGATTTGAATTGTATGTTTGTATGCTAACAAAAAACAGGCTCCAAAGGGGTGAAGGGAAACTAGAGCCTTTCGATCCTGAAGTGGGGCGTGGACATCGAAGGAGAAACATGGCAGATGAAGAGGCTCATCTTGAAGAGGAGTGAAATTTCCGCAAAACCTTCTATCCAATGGCAGAGAATGATGGTTAGTTGCTTTCAAGGTTGGATAAAGTAGAAGAGAGAAAACCAGAAGAACAAGGTTTAGCAGATGGAAAAGATGGAGAAGAACCTCCTCCTTCTCCTTCCACGAGTGAAAGTTCTTCTTCCTCTCCTCACCATAATCATAGAAATTCAAGGGATGCATCTAAGAAACCTTTCTTTAAATTAGATGTCAAATTTGATGTTCCCATGTATAACGGGGAAAGTAATGCAGAGAAGCTTAATAACTGTATTAGTCAAATTGAGATCTACTGCAGGATTTAGCAAATCGCAGAGGACGAGGCAAAGATTTAGCTGGCATCTCTTTGGTTGAGTGACACTGCTCTCGTCTGGTGGGTGAGAAAATTACAAAGTAGTAAGAGTGTGGGCAATCTTCCTTCCTCATGGCATAGCTTTATTTCTACATTAAAGGAACAATTTTATCCCTTGGGTTATAAGCAAAAAGCGTTAATGGATTGACAATATTTAAGCCTATTCAAAGGTCAAGATGTGCAAAGTTTTACAGAGGAGTTTAGAGAAAAAGCACTTAATTTAGACATTGCACTTGACTCACCTAAAGTAGTAACTAAGTATATTGGCTCATTACATAGCTACATTAGACATTCCTTATTATTGTTTGAACCTACTACCATTGACTCGACCAGTGTAAAGGCCATCCATCTAGAAGACAGGGGAACACATGGACAACATGACCACTCAAAGAGAACCACGATAGCCAAGAGGAGGGGAGTAAAGCCTTGTTGTACACATTGTGAGAAAGAGGGGCATGATGAAGACAATGGTTGGAAGCTGCACCCTGAGCTCAGACCTGAGAGGAATGACAGAAAGGGGAAGCCAAAGGCCGTCGCCACCTTGTAGCAAAGCCAATATTCCGAGTTAGAGGAAGATGAGAAGCTCATAGCTATAGGATCTGCATAGGGTAGGCCCATTGACTTGGTGAATGACTCCAATGATGAGACAAAGTTTGCAACCCTTGGGATCGTGGCAGGAGGACCCATAGATTTGGGGTCTGATTTCGACAATGAATCAAGGATTTCAACCAACATCAAAAAAAGGTAACTCCCCACAGCAGGACGCCAAGAACTTGAGGAGATCAACCACCACATCCAAGTAGAGAATGCTGAGCTAAGGAGGCTTCCATAGGACGCAAACTAACAAAACCAAAGATTACTATGCCAGTTGCAAGCCAAGGACCAGGCCTTGGAAAAGATGCAACATAGCTATCTGGAGGTAACAAGTGATTCTCCGATTTCATTGATCTTCATGATGACGGATTTGTTGCTTTTGAAAAGCATACTACAGGGAATGGATCCAAACTAATGAAGGAAATGGGATATCAAGGAATGGGCCTCAGCATCAAAGGCGAAGGCATCATAAACCCCATCAAAGTCAAGGAGTTGCCGGATCATGCAGGACTCAGATACACCAGAAAGGAAATGGGGAAAAGCTTCAATACAGCTAGTAACCAACCAACGAGAGATGATGAAATTCCATTCACACAGTTCAACGATAGTGAAGGCTCCATGAACACTTATCGAAGGAACACCAAGGGAAAGTGCCCCAGGGTGGCGCAAAGAGTTTGGAGGAAGAATCATTGTAATCAATGCAACAAAGAGGGACACCAACAAACCATGTGTGTGATGCTCCATGTTCTCAAAACATCACTAGAGGAGCCGAAAGGTGAACATGTTCAACAGATGAATCCACACCATTCACGGTGGTCTACTTTATTACGTTGGTTTTTTTAGGGGTAGTAGCTTGTTATGGCCACCATTGAAAATCATATGTTGCAAGTAAATGTAAAAATGATGGCGTGTTTCTCATCACTTCAAGACACAACGATGATATCATTTGAGCGTGTTTCTCATAAGAAAGTTTGGCTTAATTACTTTTTTTGTAATCATTGGCCAATGAGTGTGCGTTATGAACTCTTGGCAAGGAGGGTTTATTATGTCATGTGTGGTGTGAAAGATTGCAAGAATGTACCAGTTTCACATGCAAGTGATTGAAAGTGTGGATTGAGACAACATGCTAATGCTTTTGGGGTCCAAAAGCTCTTTAATGGGGAGGATTGATCTAGGTGGAGCTTAAGACACCAGGGACATGAAAAAGGCTCAAAATTCAAAGAGGCAGAAAGGCAATTATCTTGACATCAGATTGAAGCACTCGTTGCCCTGATTCCGATGGTGCAAATGGTGCTCCAACCTGAGTCCAAATGAAGGAGATAGAAGTAATCAAAGTTCTGAGTTGACTTGTAGGAAATATAGGAAAGTGAAAGTCCAAAGATTCTCTTAGAAATAGTCCCATTATGTAGATCTTTTCATTTTGAATCTACTGCAACTTGAATGGGCTAAAATGGACTTCGGATGATGAAGTTATCACAAAAAGGAATTTTGCCTTTGTTCCTTTGAAAATGGAGGTGTTTCTTCTAAAAATGGGCTTAAAGCATTATAAAGGAAAATCGCAATTGGAAGGGTTCAAAGGGTAGACCTAAGGCCAGGTAGAAGGAACCCCTAATCAGTGATCTCTGACTTATGGTAATCGGGGGCAGGCTATATGCGATGTCAAGACCACATACCAGGCGACATTGCGATTGTTGATATCAGCGTCAGCAATCGCCATCGCTATATGCTATGGTATGAAGGAAGAACCCTGAGCTGTAGTGAATGTGATATGCGATAGTGATCCGTCATGTGTAATCTCAGTCGTTGGATCAGAAAATAGATCTACAGTCAGGATTTAATTGGCGGTTGGGAGATCGATGATCCCCGATACAAAGGGCCAATGCGATAGCGACATGCAATGCAATATTGACCATCTGATCAAGGAGAAGATCAATGGTCCAGATTTAATCAGCGATATTAGCGATATCAGCAATCAATGCTCAGTGATCGGTGATCCACGCTAGAAGGGTCGTTGTCACTTGCGATAAAGCGTGGACCCGAAAGGAGAATAAGCCAGACTTGATATCATTTGAGTTCCGGCTTTTTGGGTTTTTTAGTATTTCCGTGTATTATTATGTTGAGTGGAGAAAGGGCTATTTTTGGGGTTTTTTTGCAAATAAAGGTCAGACGGTCGAAATCATCGCGCCCACCAATCCTTTCATTAGAACAACTTCTATTGTAAACAAACAGATTCCCCGCTTTAAGCGGCCTTGTAACAATTTTTTTTTATAAAGCATGATGAACGAAGAAACGTGTAAGGGTGAGGACAGTGCACACGGTTCGAGGTAGGAGCTTATAGGAGGGCGAAAGTTCATTTTGTCAAGATTTGATAAATTTTATATGGTTTTATCCCTTCTTGACGCCACGAACGCAATTGTGCTATCCGTTTCTCCATCTGAGTTCTGCATTTTCGGCCATTTTCCATAATGGAGTTATAAGAATCCTTTTTTGTAACTGATCATTGTATTCTTCTTTTTTCATGCCATTTAATGAATGAAGGCCTCCCCATGGATCGAGCAGGGCTCAGAGACGTAATCCAAGTTGGACGAACTCCATTATCAAGCTTCTTTTCTTCTTCTCATGCTTGATGTGTTTCTTCTTCTTCTCTCATGTGCACATTAGATCTCTACGGTTGATCTGCAATTTCTACATGTGATTGTTTAATACATCTATAAGCAAAAGATCTTGGGTCAATATCACACTTAGTCATTTTCTTGTTAGCATCCCAAATGATATTTGTTTCACATTGATTTATTTTGTTGAACTCAATGTTTTTTCATGGTTTATCATTTTTCAATTCAGATGATTATCAGATAGTTGAGGCACTTTAGCATGAGATGATGGTTATGTTAGGTCCCCACCATATTGAAAATATTTTTGGATGGGATTAGACCAGATCTCCCCTACATGATCCGCTTTGTGATTCTAATCGATTGATTGGATGTCCTTTCCCTCAAGCATTTCTGTGATTTCAAATTGATTATTTGTAATATCAAGTTCCAATCACTGAATGGCTAGAGAAATCATACTTGGAAAGCTTCGTTGTAGATAATAAGTTTCGATCTTTATTGATGTTTGCAAAAATTGAAAACATGGATGGATGTACATTCATGAACAACCTTAAAGGTTTGTATGATCATCATTTTGATCAACAAGGTAAATATCGAGACTGGTTAAGGCTATTTATTATGGTAGATCTTTCTACTAATAAGAAAGACCTTCAATTTATTGTGTTGGCTTTTCAAATTGTTATATTTTCTCTCCTTAAAGTTTATATGTTTCTTTTAATTATTCATATCTTTATGTTTGTAGGTCAGGAGAAACTACGATGGCTACACTGGAAATTCCATTTCACTTAGCCCTGACCTCCTAGCTACTTAGCTAAGGAGTAGATCTAGTTACATGTCAGTTGCACTTGCAAACTCATCTCGCACTCGCTCTCCATATAGTTTCCACATTCATTTTATTTTGGTATTTTTTTTGCACATGTTTTTAGTTTATCATTCCATCTTCTTTGTTCTTTTTGTCTTGTTCTCTAGTTTTTTCTTTTCTTTTGTGTTTCTCCAATAAGAATTTCCATGTAAACTTCTCTCTTTTGGCTCAAAAGATGATGTGGAAAAACTTAAAAAGCGTAATTGTGATGCTAAGAAATACTTGGATAATATGTAATCCTCTTATTTGTATTAGTTTACATTTCTTTAAAATCGATGATGTTTGGACAAAAAATATAATTTGTTCTAGATGGAATTTTTTTGGCCAAAATACAAAGCCCATATTGTTTTTAGGATCTTCATTCCTAACTGAGCCTTGTATTTCGAAATTATTTTGATGTGTCATCTCAACCAAGTAGAGAAGGGAAACAAGAAAAAATTTAAACGAGCATATAACTTCTTTTATCTTTCAAATCCATTAAACAAGAAACAACCTCTTCTATCTCAATACGTCGGGATCCCTCTTCCACTTGTGTTATAAATATTCAATAAATTATTTAAACATATCTTTAAGAGAATAAAATAAAACAAAATCATGAAGAAGATAAAGGCTTCCTGCATAGAGACGTCAAGAAAGCAACTTCATCGGGGTACTATCCATGCGTGATGGCAACAAAGATATGCTTGTGTGTCATGGAGGTGACTCTGTCTGGGTATTGTCCAGGCTTGTTGGTAGCAGACAAACACCAGGGAATGTTCTTAAAATTCTCAGTAAAATTATTATCCTTCTCCCATATTGAAAACATTGAGGCATGACTAGTCTTATGTTGAAGTTTTTGAACCTGTTAAAGGAATAGAAGAGGCTATGTCATTAACTATGATAAGTGGAAAAGTAAGGGAAATCCACATGGTGAATCAATACTTCCTATAAGCTTGAGACCTTTCACTTAATGATAAAGCCTAATTAGAGAAGCCACAGTTCTACCAATGTGTCTCCAAGTGTTTTCGCTGCAACAAACGACCTCCAAATTTTTTCCTACGCATGAATTTGAAACCCTACAAACGATCTAACAATCTGTCACTTTATAGTTGCTTCATGAAAGATTAATATTTAAGTATTCTTCTTGGTTTCTAAGTATCAAAGCCAATTTCTCACACATTGAGTCTGTAATAAGTTCATGAGTACATTCCTTTATGCAAAGTTGGACAACCATAACACAATCCATCAAGATAGTTCCTGTGCAATCTTCAACCTATGTGAACATTTTGTGTGCGGTTTTAGTTGACAATATCTCAGTTTTGATTGCAATTCTACTTCTATTTCGGTGAGTTTTTCCAACTGTTTCTTTGGCACTCGTTTTCCTTCACAAGTATTTCTTTCATGATTATGACTGTCACTTTTTCTTCCTTTCACTTTAATAAGTGTCATTTTCATGTTATATTGACTTTGGAATGTGTCACTTTCAATGTCGTTTGCATTTGCAAGTGTTGTTTTCACTTTTCTCTTATTGTCACAAGTGTCATCTCGTGGGCATGGGAAGTATCACATGGTAAAAAGAAGAGTTATGGTTCGTTTTAGGTGGAAACTTTGGTGTCAATGGGTCCTATTTATCATATAGTCATGTATTAGACTCATCCCAAAAGTTGTATGCACTATCGCACTAGTCTTGTCATTGTCGTCACAAAGTATATCTTTAGTGTCACGGTTGGAGGAAACTGTTTTATTGTCATCAAATCAAGGGGATCATGTTGTTTGTAGATATTGAGTGTTCAATGTTGCGTCACTTATTTTTCTAGGTTTATGGTCATATTCAAGTCCTATCTCAATACTATATTTACCTCACTGATCCCACACTTAGCCAAATTATGGAAGATCCCTTGCATGACCAACTGGACTTCACTAAGCCTCCTTGAAGCATGCATCGCATAGTAGCAAGCCTGAATCCAATCCCTTTCCTCATGGAACAATGCAATGCATAATTTCTCCCTCCAAGGACTATGCATTTCATAATCACAATTCTTAAGAATAACCTCCTAACCTCCTTAACTATGCATTTTAGCCCTCCATCCAGCCTCCTTTTGCAAATTGCATAGCTACAAGAAATAATTTATCTTCATGCATTCTTGAGCTGTCTCTCTCTCTCTCCTCTCTCTCTCTCTCTCTCTCTCTCTCTCTCTCTCTCTCTCTCCCCTAAACCCCACATTCTGAAGTCTCAAGGCTCAAGACTTCCTTTCTGAGCTCCCCAACTACGTAATATTCCTGCCCAATCTTACAGAACTGCACATTGCACAATCTCAAGCCTTAGTCCCTCACTCCTGGCCTTTGGAACTATGCATTGTTTAATTCTTGAGCTTTCCTCTTGGTCTAGTACCCAATTCCAGGTCAACCAGTGGTTTTTAGGAATCAAGTTAGACAAGGAGATTTTTGGACTGATTTCATCTTGTCATGAGTGGATTTCACTTGTGGGTACTATATATTGATTTTACAAGATAATGTTTGGAGAGGAAACGAAGGATACTATGCTCAAAGGCACTTTTGAGGTTGGAACCACGAAGAAGTCATCAATAAAGAAAATGAAGAGACACTAACTTCCATAAAATGATCAAAGATTAGGATCACATCACGACTCCATATAAATCATCCTCTTGTAGGATGAATATGAAGCAGATGTAAGGTTCATCACAAAGATTCAGAGAAAGAAGTAAAAGGATCAGCTTAGAAATGCCACATCGTCTTGAAGTTCCATGTCATCATTGTCTAGAGCCATCTCAAGATTCACATGTGTCATAATGTCTTGCCACATCATTTGTAGAATGTAATTGAGTAATTTTCAAAAATAGGAAAATGTAAAATTTGTGGAAGACCTAGGGTCTCACGTGGAATATGAAGAGTCACTATTGAGTTCTAAAGTCATATAGAAGTGAAAAAAGGCCATGTAAGAATTTGAAAAGCAATTGTAGAAGTGAATGTGTCATGAGGGAGGTGAAGAGTCACATGGGTGGTGAAGAGTCACATCACATCCTCATAACTCAAGCAAAAGGACTTTTGGGACTTGAACTTTCACCTTGGCTTCTCTAGCTTGGATAGGAGAGAAGATATTTCTTTGGGGGAGAAAGTGGTGACTTAATGTTGCACAATTGGGGCTAGTATGGAAACATTGTAATTGTATATATTAGCACTTCCACTTAATATATGAAGCTCACTGATGCAATACATTTTCACGCATGTATCATGAATAACATAGGACTATTCATTGGATGTTTACAGTATATGTTTTGTTCATATGTACTAAGGAATTTGAACTATTTTGGTGGATTTGGTACTTACCTTGTTGAAGGTGTATTGTAATGGGTTTTATGATATTGATTGTCTTGTCAACTACTTTGTAGTCTATCTTGTAATCCTCTTATTCTCTTGTGTGTCTCTTTAAGGATGGGACTATTACTTTTGTTCTAGAGGATCACTATATTTCTCCTTACCATGAAAGTACCTTGTATACATTGCAATTGTATGCCTCACAGTGTTAACTTACTTTCTTTTTTCAAAGAATGTTTGTATAACTTCTTATGTTAATAATGACAACCAAGAAAAATCCCTAAGGACAATGAGAATCAATTGTATTCTCAGTTGGGGCATCTACTCAAAACAATGTGAGGAGTAATTGGGACTTCACATTGAGGAGACCCCCTTAGTTGATAGATTTCCAACGCCATCAACAGAATCCTTTGTTAGAGTGAAAAAGGTTCCCTCTATTGGAGCATTTGTAGAAAAAAAGAAGAAGAAATGTTTTCACGAAAGAAACTGAAGAATTATTGAGCAACCTAAAGAAGGTGATCAAGAAAGAATATCTAGAAACCAGAAGGAAAAATATTCAACAATTTGTAGATGAACCTACCAAGTTGATTATGAATTTGTTGTTACTATGAAATAATGATCACTATGACCATCTATTGCGATGCAACAAAGGTGTTTTCACCTACTGAAACATGGGTTTTGAGATGCCCAAAGTGAAAAAAAAGTAGAAAAGTGTGTAGTCATCTTGCAAGTTATTTAAGGAATCAAAGTCTAAATAGGACCAACTACATTGGATAGTGCTTAGAATAAGCTTTCCAATGGTATGTGGAAGTCCAAAAATGGACTTCTAGATGAAAGGAGATGACATGTTGAAGTTTAAAGGTTTTATTTCTGTTGAAATGAAGGAGAACAACATATCGGATATCCTGCATATCGAAGGTCCCGCAATATCAGAGGTCTTGCAATATTGGAGGTCTTGCAAAGTGTAGGTCCTGCAATATCAGAGGTCCTGCAAATAAGAGGTCCCACAATATTGACAATTGGTGGGTCCAGGCCATATCACATATCGACAATCAACGTTTTCAAAATGTCAACCTTAAGAAAGTTGTGATTGGAGAATGTCAATAGTGTTAAATCACCGAGATTGTGCTTTTAGTGTTCGAGTGCTATGAAAGACCAAAGATGAATTAACAAATGATTTAAAAAAGAAATAGAGCAGGTTCGATCCCTTTCTGTCTCCTCTAACAGGACACATGGAAACATAAGATTGGTTCCAATAAGGGACATGTTGTGAATAGAGATTGGTTCAGATATGCCACGTGGCGGCTGATGTCATGGTGATGTGACAATACAGTGGAAACATGGCAAGTAGATTCGTCATTTTTAGGGGTCATAAGAGGCCAAAAGAGGGTGAGATGTGTTGCCACTCACGAGTTCCATGTAGCAAAGGATGATGTCAGATCGCAAATCGGCATTCACAACTTAAGGTATCTTGTTGCATCAAAGTCAAACCTCTGATTGAAATCCTCCAATTGAGGGGCTCCGATATTAGGGATGGCAAATGGTCATGAAGAGTTAAAAAATCAAGGGCTAGGGATGAACAAAGAGGGCTAATCAACGATCGACGATTGGCAAAATATCACATCAATCCAAGTTAAAACCCCGTTTGGAAATCGCCCATAAAGGGGCTCAAATATAAGGGTTGGCCCATGATAAAGAGGAACTCAAAGGACCAGGGGCGTCAATCATTTTACTAAGGAAAAGTAGCCCCCAGGTAGGAAAATAAAGCCCTAACACATTAAGGCTAATAACTTGGTCACTGCCCTCTGACCTATTAAGAAAAATGCAAGAAGCACTAAGCAGAAGGGGCTTGTCATTTCATAAGTTGGCAATCGGTAAACTTGAATGTTCCACCACTATAAAGTTTGTGACATGGGACTTCTCTAATATTACATTTTGGTGACAGTACAAGGCATATTGGGATCGAATAACATGATACAGGAAGCTAGGGGGATGGATGAGTCGACAACTATGATTCATCAACACCACCAAGGCCACCACAGTTGATCGCTCCCCACTCGAGAGAGTGGGGAATTAAAGCAGTTAAAGAGGAAAGTGATAGGTGAATTGACTGAATCATCAAGGTAGAGACGTGGCTTGATTCAAGGAGATTACAAGGATGGCTGGGAGATATTTTCCTCACAATCATTCAACTTTCCTTTTTTCTTTTTATTCTGTATTTCTTGCATTTTGAAGAAAGGAATTAAATCATGATTGTAATCATTTGGGCAGTAGAGTTATCACATGTCAAGACATCTAGTCGGTCAGACAGCTGGAGCTCTAGCTGAGATATTTTTTAACCATTAGTTAAAATCTCCGCCTCTCCTTACAAATAGGGGGAAGAAACACTTAATAGAGGTTCCAAAATTCTCCAGCCGAGGGTTCCAAATTATATGGCTCCACTTTTGGTTCTATTTTCCTATTGATGGTGGACTTGAGCTATGTATTGCTAAATATAATGGACTGGTAAATTGGACTCATTTTAAGGATTAATGAAACCCTTTGTTGATTCCAATCAAAGCTATGTGCAACATGTTTTTCTCCTTTGTATATCACTTAATGTATGTCCTTTATCCCTTCGAAATAATGTAATTAAGTTGTTGGTTTCACTCTTATTCATGGTTGTATGTTTTTCGCTAAGTAGTGAGAAGTATCTATGTAGTTATAGATTTACTTGTGTTATTTGATAGCCTGCAGTACCAGTAATGTACACAGATTTACTAATCATTCTTTGGCTATAAATGTATCCATGATGCATATATTTTGGGACCTTATCACTCCATTATTGTTTTCATTCCACCTCTTCAATCTTCCATAGTCCTACCAGAACATTGTTGCTTAGGATTTTGTCTTATTACCAGCCCTATGCATCGTATTCCCTCCTCTCCTTCCTCCTCTTCACTTTTACTACAACTCCAATATTAAACTGCTTATTGTTGTGTTTGAGCCACCACAACGAGACATTTCTCTTTGAGATTAGCCTGATTTACCCCCTGGGTATTTAGATTCATGTATTTTCTTGAGTTTACCTTGATGAAGGACAATTTCACCAAGCCCCCTATCATTATCTTTTTCAAACTACGTGATAATTGCAGTGTAGTGGAAAGCCCCACTAATAATATTTGAAAGAAATCCTCTCTTAATATATCCTAGGAACTAGTCTACAATCAACCCAGAGGTTGTCTCTAGGAATCTTCTATATCGCCTGAAGCACTTCTGCTACAGGTGCTAAAAAAAATGACAACAACATTCTAGCACCGTTTCCACAGAATTAATCACAAAAAAATTCCCTGGGTATGAAATTTTTTTACATTCCCTCTGTCAAGTGAGAAAGGGAAGTGTGGGTTGAATATCTCTCACCTTCGTGACTCCATTGTCTGAATTTCATTATAAACACCCTGGTTATTCTAATTTCTAAACCTTATGGTAAACATCCTAGCAACTCCATTGTCTATATCTTTACTTGATCATCCCAACTTTCAAGCGGCCTCATACTCGCTCTGATGCTAAACAAAAAAAAACTTCCCCTATATATGAACTTGAAATCACTCACCTAAAGGAGTTTTCAAAATGGTCTTTCCTGCATTCTTAGCCAAAAAAAATTCCTCACTGGATTTTTCTTCTATTCCTAGTTGGCCCAATAAGGTCCCTTCATTTCGTGAATGGAGTATGTATTTTCCTAGCAGAAACACAGATAGAAGGTCATACCAACACTTCAAGTACTTTCTTGAATGCATGTAGAAATATGTTATTATTCTTGAAGATGTGCAAATGAAAATTTTCATGTATTCTTTAGATGAGGATGCTATACTTTGGTATAGAATTCCTTAAAAAGCTTTCACATAGCATTAAATCATTATTGCAAAATATTATATCCACCTGATGTTTTGTTTGAAGATTGATATGCATATTTCAATAATGAAAATATTTCTGAGGTTAATGATCCTACTGAATATGTTTGTGAGACTCCATTCCAAGAAGATATCTACTCACATCAAGAAGTATCGCCCAATGATCAAGAAATCAAAGAAGGAGACAACTGCATCAAGCTGCACAAAAACCCTCAGAGGTCTTACTCTACTAGATTTTTTGATTCTCTTTATTATGATTCGTATGACTCTGATGGGGAGTTGAGAAATGAAGAACCACAACAACCTAACTTATGGGAAGTTTCACAAAAAGAGGAGGCCCAACAGGAGGTTAACAAAGAGGTTCCAGTTCACAGTTCACATCCTTCAAATGGAGAACAAGTTCAAGAAGTGAGTAATGAAGTTGATGAATATTATTTGATATATGATTTATGTGCTTCAGAGGAGGATTATATTGTTCCATATGGTCAAAGAGATCTACTTACAAGCAAGTGGGGATAAGGCTTCCAACAACAAATTTTTAAAGAAGAGTCAAAAGTTGAAGGATCAAGGATTGTATGTGGTTTCCTATTGGAGAACAATTCCTAATAGGAATCCTTAGTAGATTCTCTAGTCTATGATTCTTACAGTTCATAAAATGAAGATTCTATTGAAGCTTTCCATGGCAATTGGCCCAATGAGAAATGGGTAGCAAAATATTAGCAACAAAGTTTTCTTGAAAAACCTAAAGTTGAAGAGTTGAATAGTATTTGTGGCTTCCCTAAGCAAGAGGATGTTTGTCTGTAGAATTTTCAAGAATGTGAGACAGTTATAAGTCTTTCTCTTTGGTTCTATGACAATGTAGCTGAATACATGACAACATTCTTTAGTAAGTGATAGAGGTTGTTTCTGGAGTATGCATGAAGTTTTTTGTCTGAAGATTTTTCATGGAGCATGGTTTTTTTAATTTTAAAATTTCAGCAGAATGGAGGCATTAGGTCCAACACCCAAATTATGACATGGTACCATTGGATGGTTGACCTCACTTAGGTGAATTGATGCCCTATACATAAGTAGGATTTGTATATAAATAAGATGACTAGCTGAGCATTTAATTTCTAGTTGTTAGAATTTATATTTGTGTATTTTAGTTTGATAAGGAAAGGAAACCCTACAAATAAAGTTCCATGTAGATTTTCTGGTTTTATAGATTCATTATATTCTTTACTCCATGGCCAATGGTGAAGGCTATTGGTCTAGAGGTTATCACCACCTTGCCAGCAAGGCACGATCCCCAGTTGGAGCCAATGTTGTCACCTACCATAAAATGTGTTTGCAACTGCCCAAAGTACAAAAGAGAAGAAATGTTTCCATTCATATTCCAAAACACATAAGGACTCAAAGTATAAACCATACCACCTCCATTAGATAGTGCTCAGGATAATATTTCCAACGTATATTGAAATCCAAAAATGGACTTTTGGATGAGAAGATATGGCTTGTTGAAGTTTAAGGGTTTTGTTGCCTTTGAAATGAAGGAGAAGAGCATATTGAAGGTCCCGCATATCGTAGCTCCCACAATATCGTAGGTCCCACAAATCAGAGGTCCTGTAATATCAAAGGTCCCACAATATCGGTAATCGGTGGGTCCAAGACATAACACATATCGACGATCAGTGTTTTAAAAATGTCAACCTTAACAAAGTTGCGGTTGGAAAATGCCAATATTATTAAATTGTTGGGATTGTGCCTTCATTGTTGGAGACCCGGCAAAGACCGAGGATGAATTAACAAAGGATTTTAGCAATGTTTGGGCCTTTTCTCTCTCCTCTAACGAGACATGTGACAACGTAAGATTGGTTCTAATAAGGGATACATGGTGAACAAATATTGGTTCCGATATGCTATGGGGTGACTCACATCATCATGACATGAAAATATAGTTGACATGTGGCAGGAAGATTGAACATTTTCAGGGGTCATAAGAGCGTAAAAAAGGGTGACATGTGTCGCCACTCACGAGGTTCCATGTAGCAATGCATGGTGTAAAATCACAAATTGGTGTTCCCAAGTCGAGGCATGGTGTTGCATCAAAGTAAAACCTCTTATTGAAATCCTCTAATCGAGGGGATATGCTATGAGGATTGGCATGCAGTCACAAAGAGTTAAAGAACCAAAGGCTAAGGCTGAACATAGAGGGCTAATTGTCAATTGATGATCAACAAAATATCACATCACTCCAAGTTAAAACCCCAATTGGAAATCATTGATAAGGCGGCTCCGATATAAGGGTTGGCCCACTGTCAAGAGGAACTCAAAGGACCAGGGTCGTAAAGCACATTACTAAGGAAAAGTAATCCCCAGGGAGGAACAAGAGGCCCTAGCACCTTAAGGTTACAAACCTAGTCACTATCGTCGGTCTTATGAAGAAAAATGTGGGAAGCGCTAAGAATAAGGGGCTTCTAATATCAGAGGTTGGAAATTGACATATTTGAATGTTGCACCACTATGATTTTTATGAAATGGGGCTTCTCTGATATTACACTGTGGCAACAATGCAAGGCATATTGGTTTCTGATAGCATGCTAGAAGTTAAGGGGATGCACAAGTCAGAAGCTATGATTTTGTGACACCACCAAATCCACCATAGTTAATCACTCTCAGCATTAGAGCGTGGGGAATTTAAGTGGTTAAATAGGAAAGAGAAAAGTGAATTGGCTGAATCATCGTGGTAGAGACACGTCTTGATCAAAGGTGATTGCAGGGATGACAGGGAGATATTTTCCTCACCATCAATGAACTTTCATTATTTTTTTTTATTCTATATTTCTTTCATTTTAAAGAAAGGAATCAAATGTTGAGTGTAATCATTTGGGAAGCAGAGCTATCACATGTCGAGACAGCTAGTCCATGAGACAGCTGGAGCTCTAGATGAGATATTTTTCAACTGTTAATTCAAATCTCCCTCTCTCCTTATAAATAAGGGGGGGAACACTTAACAGAGGTTGCGGATTTATGCATCAGAGGGGTCCAAATTATTTGATTACACTTTTGGTTCTATTTGCATGTTCATGAGGGACTTGAGCTATGTATTGATAAATGTAATGGACTGGTGAATTGGACTCATTTTTGGGATTAATGAAACTCTTTGGTGATTCCAATCAGAATAATGCAGAGTATGCTTTTCTCCTATGTATATCACTTCATGTATGTTATTTCTCCCTCTAAAATAGTGTAATGAAGTTTTCGGTTTCATTCTTATTCATGCTTGTATATTTGTTGCTAAGAAGTGTGAAGTACCTACATAGTTACAAATTTGCTTGTGTTATTTGATAGATTGCAATGTCTATAATGTGCACATATTTACTAATTTTTGTTTGGTGATAAATGTATCCATGATGCTTATAGTTTGGGACCTTAATTAGCACTCCATTATTTCTACCATTCCACCTGTTCAGTCTTCCATACTTCTGCAGGAACATTGTTGCTTAGGAGTCTGTCTTGTTTGAAGCCCTATGCATCAAAGTCCATCATCTCTTTCATCCTCTTCACTTTTAGTACAACTCCAATATTAAAATAATTTTTTTTGTGTGTCGGCCACCAGAACCAAACATTTCTCTTTGAGACTAGCCCGATTTACCCCCTGAGTATTTAGATCCATGTACTCACTTGAGTTTACCTTGATGAAGGACCATTGAAGCAAGGCCCCCGTCATTATCTTTTTCAATCTATGTGAAATACACTCCTCTCTTAAGATGTCCTCGGCACTGGTCTATAATGAATTCAGAGGTTGTCTCTAGGAAGCTTCTATATCCCCTGAAGCACTTGTGCTATAGGTGCTGGAAAAAGCTACAACATGAGGCAAGAGTTAGACATAAGCCAAATCTCCAATCCAATTTTGAGGACATAATAGTATAGTACAAGGCTTGGTATCAATAGGTTTCGTCAAAACTACAAGTAGAAATTATTGAGCTCTCAATCTCAAGAATAATATATAAAGTTTTGTCTAATTAGGATCTAGCCTCATTTTGTATTATGTGATTTTTTATTTAGAAAATATTAATAAATGTAAGTGGAAGTGGAAGTCAAGAGTGAAATAGGGAATATGAAGAGTCATTAGATAGAATAAAGACAAAATAAGCTCAAGAGTCATGAGGGAGGTCAAAGGTCACAAGAGGAGGGGAAAGGTCATCTCATTCATTATAAATAAACTATCATAAGTCAAGCAAGGGGATTTGTATTTGACATTAGTAGCCTTGTCTTCTCTAATCTAGCATAGGAGTAATTATAATTAATTGGAGAAGTAAGTGGTAACTTCATGTTCCACTATTGGGGCTAGTGTCATATTGTTGTATTGTGTACTTAGAACCTTCACTTAATTATTAGAAGCTCCCAGAGGCAACACACTTTCTGCATGTATCACGAATGTTATAAGACTATTCTTTAACATTTTATGGTATATGTTATTTCACTCATCCTAATATTAATGAACAATTCTGTTAACTTTAGTATGTATCTTGTCGAATGTGTGTTATACATGTTTTCATGATCATTATTATCTTGAGAAGCACTTTGGAGGCTAACTAATGATTCTTTCATATGTTTATGCATCTATTTTAGGATAGTACTATTACATTTCTTCTGGGGGCTCACTCTCTTCTCCTTTTACATGAAAGAACCTCTAATGAATTACAATTGATATTACACAAAATTTATTCACTTGTTGTCGCCAAAGGTATGTGTATGTCTTCTTATGTGTTTGTTGTAGCCAAGGTACATCTTTAAGATCATCGTTATGGAAACAAACTGTATTTCCATTTGGGGCTTCTAATCCAAATGGTGTGGGGTCTAACTGGACTTCACATTAGGGAGACCCCCTTCCTTGTTGTCGACATTGAACAACATCAATAAAATGTTAGAGTGAAGAGGGCCACTACTGAATCTTTGATTTTGTAGGAGCCCTATCTTATTTCAATTTTCATATTATAATGTCTTTCTAAAACTCCATTTCATATGCTTGGTTGAATTATATATATTCCTTAATATCTACATTTGATTTAGCTTAATCCATGGTTATCATTTTATGGATTATAAACTATGTGTTGAATATGTGATTGATTGTTGTTATAAATGGTTTATTTTCCATATGCAACATACTATGACTTTACCATATCACACTTGGTTTAATATGTTATTGGTTGGATGGCAAACTTATGATTAGGAGCATGCATCCATGTATATGGTGATATTTATTTCTAAAGTTCTTAACCTGCAGCCATAAGAAATGATGGTTCTTCGGCTAAGGGATATTTTTGTTAGATTTGTATCAAGGTTTATGAGTGATTTTCGATTCTCATTAGGGATGCTAATTATGAAATGTGCTAACTATCTCAAATCTACCACTCACATTTACTTGTAACTTGTAACCATTATTCTCTTTGTACTATCCTCCCGCCTATTGATGTATGAGCTAAGCTCTTGGGATTTTGAGGGTGCCAACTTCTTTCCATTTCATTGTTTCCCTCATACTTCTGAGAATCCTTTGTGAGCTAGGGTTTGGTCACCCACTTGTTATGTCTTCCCCTTATATTTCACCTCGATTCTGAGTTGAAATCCTCTTGGATTATTCTCATGGCATGCTTCATCTTGTTGGAAGATGTTGGATCTAAGATGGTTGAGTCATATGATGAATGTCATAGCTATTCCACTAGGTCAGATGGCATGATTTCCTTCAATAGTTTTAGGGTTACATTAAAGGGGTTGTTACGACTTTTTGCCTCTTCTTTTGATGGGAAGAAAACCCGAGTGGGTGGTTTGGTGATTTCTATAGATGTTAATTTCATTGCAAAGGCTACCCATCTCCCCATCGAGGGAGAAAAATGGTCTAAAAACTGTGAATTATGTGACATTCCATGGAAGAAAATTCTTGCTAGTAAAGATTTTGTATTTCATGTGAAATATATGCCTATTTCCTCATTCCAATTGAAATTCCAAAAGTTAGTGCTTTTACTACATCGGTATCTTACTCGCGAAGGTGATACAGTCTAGTTTTTATCTATCATGCAAGGTTTTTAATGGAATTTCTCAACCATTAACTTAATTTTCCATTTTATCTGTATAAAATCCTAGCTAACATGTCTCGTACGTACCAGCCACACTGCAAGAATTCAGAAAGATCACTCTTTCATCACAGTCTTATCTATATTCTAGTTAGGCACCAATTGCTAAAGGCATGGGATGATTGTGACCATTTCCTTGATCAAAATGGTTTCGATAAACATCAACTCCCCTAAGACTATGTTCCTCAAGTATCTATGCACATAATCCTTATTCACATAGTCGTCTTCATTACCATCTCATCATTCGTTACATAATGATAATGAAGAATCATTTCAAGAACCATACCCTTATGTTTCAAACAACAATAAATATGAAACCCTTAGACCCACTCTTGTCCGTGTAACTAGAAGCATGGTCATGGGTACCACTATTGATCATATGGAATTAAAATATGAATTTAGGGGTAACAACAATAAGAAATCCTCCAAAGTTAGTCTACAAGCTGAACATGTACATAAAATACTTGCACATGAAGAAGAGATTAATCAATGAGAAAAGAATCCTCAATTTAAGGTTACATTACAAAAGTTTAGAGGAAAATTGGTCAAGCAAGTCAAAACATGCATTTGAACACTCCTGCAAAGGAAGTGTTTGTTGATTTGATGGTTCTTCTCATGTCTTTATCAAAGAAGACCAAAAGCCAAGTTTAATATTTTGTAGACTATGGTAAGTTCAAGACTAATTTCAATAAAAACACTGAGAAGACTCTCCTCGGTCCTTCTAATTCTAACCCTGGTTTGTTGGACCTATACTAGCATCAACAATTCCTATTTACTATGCCATGCTTGAATAGTCATTTTAATTAGTTAATGCAAGAAAATGAATTACTCAGATCTTCATGTCAATATATGGAAGAAAACATAGAAAAAAATCCCCTAACACCGAAAATGAATTGTTGTACATTGGCTTCAACACACCCCATTGGTTTTGCAATATGGACTAACCACCTCTCAGGGATCCTAGCTATGAAAATTGTAGAAGAGAGTAATTCCTCTGGGTTTGGGTATAACGAGAATCATGATTCGAACAAGTTGTTTCAAAGTGATAGGTCTCAGTTTGAAACTCACCCAACTTGTGTTGGGGGGAGATTGTTGGACATTGGGTTCAATGTTCACCATTTGTTTCACGACATGGACTAACCACCTCTTATGTGTCCTAACTCTAGTGATTGTAACGGAGACTAATGCCAATGGGTTTTGTTGTAACGACAATCATGATTCCAACATAAATCTCGTGCTAAAGATACACATATTCTAATCAAGTCATCAAAGGTCAAACTAGTCATATCTTCTGATCAAGACGAACTCTTCCTAATAAATAATAATTTTATTGTTATCTATGCACGAAATTTTTGAATTTTTTGACGTATGTGGTTGTTTGATTTATTTTACTAAATTAAAAAAAAAAAAATTGCTACAAAATCTTTGATTCTGTAGCAACCATATCTCATTGTCGATACAATGTTCAATAATGGTTTTTTTGTTGCAACAAGTCCTTCATCTTTGTCAAATGATGGCTTTAGATCCTGTGGAGAAGGATATGCTTGATTGGTGTGTACTTATTGCAAGTTGTGCATGGATACCTTGTGAAACATTTGTCTTCTCCTTTTACCATTTTCAATTAGGCCCCGAGGTCAAGTAAACAATCAAATTATTTTTGTAACAGATAGTTAGAGACTTTTTAGGATTATTTTTTTAATAAAATGAGGTCTTTGGACTTGTATATAAAATATGGATTTTCTATAGTATATGGGTGTAGGTACTTGTTGTACCGTAGAGGGAAATGTTGAAGAAAATTAATGTTGTTTAAGATTTATGTGAATGTGGAATATTTTTGTAGTATGCTGATTTTTAAGACTTGGTTTTCTTCATATAACTATTTATTGATCCTTCAATTGTTCCATAGTCATTGATATTTATCATCTTTTGGCTTCTGTGTAATTTGGTTTCTCAGACTACAAGAAACACCAACCTATTATTTGTCTGATTTTAGTCCATAAACAGTTAGTGATTTCACCACATTTCTTTTATGTCTTACATTGATTCAATTTATATACATTTATATTCGATTAGTATCACTCCCTAGTGACTTGTGTCCTCGGATTGATAGTTGATTTGAGCATATATCTGGTCTAGGTTCTTATGCTTTTATTCTATAAATTTAGAACTTAAATAATGTCATTGTTCTCATACAAATTGAATTAATTTTTATGTTGTAGCGATTTCAAAGTTCATATGTTCATCTCAATTATTTTCTTATTGGTTTGATTCATAAACAAGTAATTGGATGATTATTTCTTCTATGATATTGTCCCAATAACTCTTTATATCTTACTCGAGTAATAGAAAGTAGAGTGCATTAATTAGACTCCTTTGCATTGATTCTTTATCCTAATTATAAGAAAATATACAGTTTGATTTGCATTTGTTCAAAAAATAAGAGACTTGCATTTTACCAATTGTCTGTCATTTTATTTCACATTAAGGATTACTTTTTGGTTTTAATTTTAATTTATAATTTCACATACCAAGAAAAAATAGGAACTATATTCTCATTGTCTCTATAGAAAATTATATTTCAAATATTTTTTGTACTAGTTACCTTCAGTTTTGGTCTTCACTTTGTTGTATCATAATTTTGTTATTATTTGTACTAATCTTAATGTATTCTTTTTTATAGAAATTATTTTATTTTTGTACATTATTCCTTTAGCTGATATTTTTCTTGTATAATTAATAGTTTATATTTATTATAATTTTAGTAGTTGTTAACATGTAGATTATATTTTATTATTTAAATTGTAGTTTTAGGTACAATAATAGTAGTTAGCATATATTAGTCTTAGATTGGTTTTAGATTAACTATAGTTAGATTAAGATTAGTTTTTCCTTTGGGTTTTTCTTCACAAGGAGATGAATCCAAAGGTTACTGGAGCCTTAAAACTTGTTGATAATGACTACCCCAAATAACTAGGGCTATTTAAAGAGCTTTGCTTTGGGTCGTTTATCCCTTATTAATTAGGGTGCACAAAACCCATTTGAATAGTCTAGTGGCATCACTTTCTATAACCTAACGGAAAGGGTTATCACATAACTTTGTTTATTATTATTTCTTTTAACTATTTTTGGTTTTCCATTATATATGTTAATTTAAGTGTCTTTGATTTGATATTTTTATAAAATATAGTTTATCTATTGTCAGAATGGAATTTAGATAGGGCATCAATGTTCTTATTTTTCGTTGAAACATATGATGGTGTTATTTTCTGTGTGAATTAAAACCTTGTGATATTTTATATCTTTTTCCGAATATTTGGATTGATGGTGGGGCAATCTCTACATACAATAGAAATTAGAAATATAATGAGACCAAGTTAAATTTAGACCTCAATTGAACTAAGATGTAAGACTTCATAGTAAACTTTGCTTTATAACAATGTGTTTGAACTCATTAAGCTAACACACAAGGTTATATATGTGTGTGTGTGTGACCGAAGAAAACAATATTTATATCCATGAGGGATGAATATACATTTTGTTGTATAAAAAAGGACTAATATGAAAGTTTTATCTCCGTCGCATACTTATTTTCTAGGTTACTTTATATTTTAATAAATCATGTACATTATATATATATATATATAGAGAGAGAGAGAGAGAGAGAGAGAGAGAG
>APFE030766122.1:72318-97635 GCA_000404065.3 Pinus taeda
TTGACAGGTTACACGGACAGTGATTGGGCTGGAAGTGTTGATGATAGGAAAAGCACATCAGGATATGTGTTTCATATGCGATCGGGAGCCATCTCATGGGCTTCCAAGAAGCAACCAGTTGTGGCTTTATCAACAGCAGAGGCAGAGTATGTGGCAGCAACAGCAGCAGCATGCCAAGTAGTGTTGCTGAGAAGAGTTCTCAGAGATTTGTGTCATGAACAGGAAAATGGCACAACCATTTACTGTGACAATAGCTCAGCAATAGCATTGTCTAAAAACTCCGTTTTTCATAAAAGAACAAAGTACATAGATACCAAATTTCACTTCATACGTGAATTGGTTAACAATGGTGAAATTGTTTTGCAGCATTGTAGAACAGAGGATCAGCTAGTTGACATTTTGACAAAACCATTGCCAAAGAAAGGTTTTGATCATTTCAGGAAATCCCTGGGTATGCAGCAGTTGAAATTAAGGGGGAGTGTTGGAATTTAATTCCAACTGCATCACATAAATGCTGAACAAAGATCTGATTTCAGCAGTTATCCGGAAGCCGCAAAAGTCCACTGATATTTTGCACTTTAAATGAACATTAAATGTGCAGAAATTAATTCCCCTGCAACCGACTTATTTCCACCGAGAAAGGCATCACCGCCTTCTGCAATAAATACGCAGATAAATATCAGCAGATATTTTTGCTTAATTTATAGTTTAATTCAGATATTTATCTTTCTATAAATGTAATGCACAATAGTTTTGTTTTAAAAAAAGTGCAAGAAGGTGTAAGAAGAAAAGAACAGCAGTTATGTTTTCTGTCTGAGTGTAAGAAATTTTAGAACAGCAGTTCTGTTTCTGAGAGAAGGTTAGAAGAACAAGAGGTTGTCTCTTTTGTAAATGCACAGCAGTGCTGAACTTGCGATTTTCTGAGATAGAGAAAAATCGATTTCTGGAACTGAAGTGTTCCTCTTGTAACAGCTAAGTTTACTGTATCAGTTTTGTTTACTGTTCATGAATACAAGTTTACTGTTTTGCTAATTTTCTGTTGTTGTTACACCAAGTGTCAAAAACACTTTGATTTTACTCTGTAAGTCTATTAGTGATTTGACGCCAACTTGATTTAGTTGCTATTACACCAAGCGTCAATTGTCTCACTCTAAATTTATAAGTGATTTTGACGCCCAACTTCTTAAAGTGACTTAGCGTCAAAATCGTGTTGTTGCAACACCGAATCCTGTTGCTGCAACACCAATTCCTGTTGCTGCAACACCAGAATCCTGTTGCTGCAACACCGTTTCCTGTTGCTGCAACACCAAAATCCTTTTGCTGCAACACCATTTCCTGTTGCTGCAACACCGAATCCTGTTGCTGCAACACCAAGTCCACAAAACAAAATTATCAGTTTTCTGTGCAGAAACAGAGCAGTTTTGTGTTGTCTGTTTGTTAAGGAATTTAGCAGAAAATTCCAACAATATGGACATGTTTCCAGGGTAAGATTAAGTTCATATATATATAGAAACAACAACAATATTGGCTTCAAGGACAGTAATTAAAAAAAAAAAAAGTATTCATCCAAGAAACAAAATTACTAATATTTACCTCTGCCATACACTTCACTCGAAGGCCTCTCGACACTAGCATAACACTATTCCTGATTTTACCAAACCCTGTTGACCTCTCCGTTGGCTTCCATTGTAGGAGGGATGTTCCTTTCATGGCCATTAACGATACATTTACAGCGGCCATAGTGATATAACAATGAATACTAGTATGTATGCGAACAAACCCAATTAAATGAATCCAATTTATATGCACTTAAGGAACAACAAGATATTGAACAGATGAACTAACAAGCATACATAGAATATTAGCCCCTATTGTTTTGTATTGTGATTTCCCGGTTGTTCGTCGTGATATATAATGGTGTGCACCTCTATGGAAAATTTTGGGTTTCCATTCCTCGTTATATGTTTCCACATGGTTGGATAAAACTATAGAGACATAGATCCTCACCCAACAGCACTTGGTGGATGCATTACAGATTATTGATTAGATTCGTAATATGTTTCCACGTGGTTGGATAAAACTATAAAGACGTAGATCCTCACATAACCGCACTTGGTGGATGAATTACGGATTATTTATTAGATTGTTAAGAGAAGTATTAACCATTACAGATTATTAAGTAGATTCTGGGGAAGCAAGCATTACAGGGGCAGTGGATTTCCACACAGATTATCACATGCAAAAGGGAAAAATAAGTAAATATTTTCTTGTGTAATTATCTGAAAATTTTAGTTGGAATATAATTAATAGTTAAAAATAAATTTTAATAATATATATATATATATTATATAATAATATAAATATATTTATATATATATATATATATATATATTCAGTAACATTTGCCACACTTTCAATCTTCTTGATTTCTTTTCCTTTTTTTTTATCACAAAAACAAGATTTTGAAGAATCATAATTAGATTCTTTTACTTTTCTTGAAGTGTGATAAACCGCATTGGTGTTAGTGGACATTAATCATCATTATCGTCATTATTTTTTAGATAAAATAGCACAACCAATTGAATATATTCTATATCATGTGAATGAGGAAATTACACATATGCATACAAGCAATAGTCTCAAGATAGGAATTCTATCTTAGACTTACAATAGTGTGGTTGAGAGATTCTCTCAACCACACACTAAACTAGGAGAAACTAAATTCCTATTATGTAGGAACAAACTCCTCAAATGGAGAATTACAACCATAGACAAGTAGGAATTAATTATTTCTAACTCGCCCCCTTAATGACTACTTGTCATGATAGTCAAATCCACCACCATCATGCGAATTGCATGTACAGAACCTCCAAAACACAATCTTCCTCCCTCGGACAGATCCACAGCTTCTCCAATCTGCCTCCTCTCACAAATAATCAAATGAAGATGAGGATTCCAGCGGATCCCCCTGAAGGTGAATTGGCGCGATCTTCCACACCAATGTGGTATTTTGGCGCGGTGGCGCTATTAATGGCCTAATAGATGCGCCAGTTGCGCATCTTGGTGTGACTGTTAGCGCAAAAAGCGCGCCAATCCCCTTCTACTCAGAAAATTAAAAATCATCCGAGTTCGAGAAAGGTGTTCTGCATTCCACCTGCTCAATTGAGCACAAAGCTCTCGTGTACACCCGGCCACAAAGGCACCTCAAGCCACAGAGGTGATTCTACCACAAAGGCAAGCTGGTCACAAAAGCACTTCAGCCAAAAAAACTCTATAGATGGTTTCTAGCTCGCCACCAACCCTCACTTTACAATGAAAAAAGATGGTTTCAGGCTCACCATAAACCATTACAATGTGGTTTTAAGATCACCACGAACTTTCAGATGCCTTTAAAAAACTTACATTTCATTCAACATTTTGGAGTTTCTGGGTACATACAATGACTATGACCATTACAACAACTGGACTTTCTTATAACATGCTAGGGAGTCTATTCCACAAACCACACTAATTCAAACAAACATCTACTTTGTTGTCAACCATAAACATTGTCGCTTCTCCTTTATCCCAAGTTCACATCTTGGGCATCTTTGTCAAATAAATTTTTGGAACTCCATGCTTAACCTGTCATTTGTTAGAGTCGCGAATTCTAACAAAATAACTTTACCTAAATTGAGTTAGCTAGGCTCAATAAGGCATAATAGTTTTATCCATAATTCCAAGAAACTAAATAAAGCATAAATTCTTCAAGTTTAATTTCCCTATCTCTTCCCATAGATGATTATTTTCCAAACATACCAACAGCCATTTTTCACCAACGATACTTGTGAGGGGTCTACTGATAAAGAAACGGATTAATTCCTGAACTGACATTCAAAAGTCCCAGCTTTATAATTTCCCGTGCTAAAACAGATGCAGTAGTTGTCCCATCACCTACTAAATCATTGGTCTTAGTTGCAACCTCCCAGATCAAAGCTGCTCCTCTAGGTCTGACATAACCCCGACTGCATCATCCAATTTGTCAATGCATGTCTGCAATGCAACGCAGGACACCTGATCGAAGGCAATATCCTTTGCAGCCGCTCTCACAATAAGTGACTATGATAGTCTCAACAGTTGCGGTTAAACACCAACAATGCCACAAAGGCTCCACCTGTTCTGCTGCCACACCACAGTTAAATTCCCCACCAGCGCTCTGATATCTCCTCAGCTCTATGCACTAGCCTCTACGACACTTAATAAAAATAGTTCCAACATGACCACTCACGTTGCTCTGCTCCACACCCACATATACAGACTTTGACACCATCTGTCTCATCAACCAACGACGCTCTATCTTATCAAACAACGATTAAAAATAAACAGTTCAACACCCACGACTGTCAAGTCCTCTAAACAAAGACCACCCTCTGCAACGACACCTTTTGCATTCCCAAGTACCTCAAGTGTCTGTGCACTTGTATGTTTGGTGACTAGAAAGTTGGTCAAGTTTACAAGGTACGCCATTGCAGAATTCACAATGAGCAAAAATCCCATGAATTTGTCCTGTCTCGTAAGTGCCACACATATTGACATCACATTTGGTTACATTATAAGAGAAGCAGGTAACAAAACCATAACTACTATTGAGGCCATATACAATAGCAGATTCATGCAGTTCAATTTCTCCCCTTCAGAAGAAAGCAACATGCCTTGGAGGATAGATTTTAGAGCCCGTGCAACTGTTGCACCTATGCACATAATAAATCCATACAAATGGAAACTTGGTTCTCCTCCGCTAGCAATCACAACTCCTGCCACTACAGGCACAGGCATGGCATAAGTTATCCAAGCCTCTCGTTTGAAGGTCACCAGGTAGGCAAAGAGCGCAGTAAAGAAAGGCGTAGTAGCTCCCATAGCTTGGTTAAAAGAAACCGGGAGAAATCGCAGGGAAATATTCCCACCGACAATTGACATCAAAAAAATCACGCTAAAAGCCGCAATTTTCGAAAGCTGAGACCGCGATCGAATCGTCTGCATCGGCGCCAGTTTTAACCACGCGATTCCAACGTAACTCAGTAGAGCACACGCAGCCATGTGACGCATTGTAAGAAATATGGGATACTTGAAACTGTAGTTGCTCAGCAGGTACTTATTCAACAATAAAACCCCAATGTTCGAAAAATACCATGACGATATCAATTCGAAGGTAAAAAGCCTCTCCTTCATGGCCGGAAGCTTGAATTCCATTGTGATTCACTCGTTGCCAGGCCTTTTGCAAATATTCTCAAAATTTGTCGGTAATGGCTTAGTGAAAAACCAAAATGTGAGTCAATGATGTGTTTCTGGACTGAATTTCACAGTTTAAAAGCTAAAACCCTTGTGAGGAACGAATGAAGTCGCAGATCTCGGATCCTGGGACTCAATCTCCTGACTTCCTGCAGTTCCCATGCCTCCTGGCACTTGAAATCGTCATGCAAACAACAACACACACCGGACGATCTCCACCTCCACGCAATCCGACTCACACACTACTGCACCTCCACACAGATTTGGCTATCATCGACCTCACCACGCCATACCACTGGTTCGTTGTGGCCTCCACACCAAAAATTCATAGTAAATCCACGATCTACGCTACACGCTCGACAGTCAACGAGCTTGGAATTGACTGGCAACCAGAACCTGTTTGACACGCAACAGCAGATCCTCGCTTGATTCTAAATTCTCCCCTTTTTTTTCTCCGCGAGCGCTCATCTCAACGGTGATCAAACGCACAACAATATCCAAAAGGAAGAACAAGTCGCCTCCAGTACTGCTGCAATACTTCCGTTCTGCTGCCTCCAATTCTCACAATATTGTGCCTTAGCAGATCACTATGTGCCATGCACCAAACAGAGGACTAAGCAAATGAGTCGGCAAGGAGATCACACATTCTGGCTTCAAGGAAATCGCTACATCATTGCTCCTTCGTCAACAGGTGGCTCTGTGACCCTTCATTAAAATTGTGGAAATACTCATCCACAGTTCACCAAATAGAGATACATCACACTGCCACATTAAACTCCAATTGCCACGATCTGCTCCATAGATCCACTCTCGCCACATAACGATTCACTGGTGATCTATGATCCACAGCCTGATCCATAGCCTTCAGGCCACACACCGAGCACCAAGCTTCCACCGATCGGCTTGCCTGACTATATTCACTAATCGACCTTTGCAAACGACCTTTGCAAACGGCCTTTGCCATCAGGAAACTCAATCAGGAAAATAGCATGCAACAATTCATATATCGACATAGGTTATCCACCACTACTTCACACATTGACACCGACGATCCACCTTAGATCTACACAACACAACACCACTTGCTCTTTGGCTCAATCACTGTGCAACTTCAAACGACCTTCTAGCCCGATCTGCAGATTGGCTCTTCATGCAGCCACACCAAATGCTCACCGCAAGTTTGCCTATTCTCTCGGTAGACTTGACCCAACGCAGAGGTCAGAAGCTCTCCGCGGCCACCACGAATCAGGCACAATCGGTACACTGATCACCCCTCACCACGCTTAACTGTGCTATTCTGATAGCTTATCTGCGATGTTGGATCTGTGGATCTCAGCCACCGCTGCACCTCCACGCGTCTACCAAGCAACGATTGAATATACATTCGAGCTTCTTCTCTCCAGCCGGCTTCTCCGATCACCAACAATCCTCTCGGCACCAAGCTGTCACCGATCTTTGATCGTCACTCCTTGACCACGTTTATCACGACATCCTTCAACTCAATCACAGCAGATCCAAGGTTAACACAACAACATCAAGAATATCCAATGTCAACTCAGTCGCAGCCCATGTAGCAGCAAATTAACACAGCACTGCAGATCCACTCAATTTCCAACCCACAGAAGACATTGAGCTCAAATCCGGTCAAAACTCCATGAGGAGCAGCGCGATTTTTCCCTTAAATAGAAATTGCTCAAAGGAATACTGGAACAACAAGTTTTTTTTCTCTGGAGGAAGGGCCTTTTTCTCTCCAGTAATGGCGCTGCTCAACGCTACTTGATGGACAAACAAAATTACCACTAATATGAATGATTTATTTTCCTATGCCCAGGAAGGGCCAGAGGCCCTTATGGGCTCTGAAGCTCCGATACCAAGATAAAATAGCACAACCAATTGAATATATTCTATATCATGTGAATGAGGAAATTACGCATATTTATACAAGCAATAGTCTCAAGATAGGAATTCTATCTTAGATGTACAATAGTGTGGTTGAGAGATTCTCTCAAGCACACACTAAACTAGGAGAAACTAAATTCCTATTATGTAGGAACAAACTCCTCAAATGGAGATTTACAACCATGGACAAGTAGGAATTAATTATTTCTAACTTTTTCATATAAATTTCTCATAATAAAAAAATATTTTATTTATATTAATTTTAATTTATTTAATTTTTAAATTTATATATATTTATATTTACCACCTTTATTCTCGTTAATATATAATAAATAATAGTTATTAAATAATAAAATAATACTTTATATTTATTTGAATTAAAATATTTTATAAAAATATATCAACTTATTCATGTATTGATGTATTATTAAATTGTACGATTTACTTTGAATTTTCATTTTTTATTAGAAGTGATTTACTTAGTAATAGTCTAAGATATGAATATTTTGTAATTTAATTTGTTATACTATTTTAAAACATATTATATAATTTTTTTTATATTTGTTTTGTTAAGTGATTTGTATTTATCCACGTTTAACTAGTGGCTTGAAAAAATCCGACTTAAGGGCATCTAAGCCATTAAAACCATTAGGCCTCTGCCACACTAGCTTACATCTAAGCCATAAAATCACCTTGATCTCACTCGATGCCACACTGAGTGGTTTCTAGCATGTTTCCTCCCCTAACAGGGATGCAACAGCCTCTGTGGGATTAGATGATTGTCCTAGTAAGACATGACAAATAAATTATACAATTTTCTTAAAAATAAAAGTAGAAATTAATAAATTTACTTATAAACATAATAGTTTCTACCATGTTTCCTCCCCTAACACAGCCTGTGTGGGATTAGATGATTCTCCTAGTAAGACTTGACAAATAAACTATACAATTTTCTTAAAAATAAAAGTAGAAATTAATAAATTTACTTATAAACATAGTATATATATAATTATTTTAATCAAAATAATTTACTATTTTTCTTACTATCCTAAGAATCTGTGCTGTATTTTTATTTAGTGACTTAGCTATTCAATAATCTTCTTAATATCAACACAATACCACTTTAACAATTTAATAAAAAATGGTATATCTGGAAATGTTAAATTATAATAGCTTTTATAAATTAAAAAAAAAAAAACCAAAATTAATATCAAATTTTTAAAAACTCTTAATAGAAAATCAAAACATTATTTATAATAAATATGAATTATTTCGATAAAATTAAATCATTTATGTGCTAATCACTTTGAACAATATGAATAAGCATTGCATTTACATGTTTAAGACACGAATATCAAAACTCTTAAATTCATTCCAAAATTTTCTGTTTCCCATTTGGATTTTTAAAATAGATAAGAGAAAGATAGATTTTTAGTGATTTTTATAACAATGCAAAATATAAAACAAATTCTGAAAATATATGCATTGTTACATGGATACGTTGTTATCTTTGACCAAAAAGCATGTAAACATCTTTATTTGAGTATCTATTTTTATTTATCTAAGAAACTAATTTTACATTGTAGAAGAGGGATGTGTAGGTTTGTGGGTTTGTACATGTCTTTTTGAAATAAATTAAAAATTATGTTTTAAATAGAAAAATAATGTTACTTATAATTAAAAAATAAATATGTTCTAAAATAATTGGAATTAATTTGTGAATCAGAATTTAAATCTTATATTTTTCAAAAATATTTCAACTAGAGATTTATTTAAACTATTTTAAGATGTATGTGAATTAATTTATGTAGATATCAACTTTATATATATTTATATAGAAAAAAAATTAAGTTTTTATGGTTAAAATTTTATTTGGTCCTATATATACTCTACTCAGCATTCAAAAACATAATTTAAACTATGAAAAATAAAAAAAAAACTACAGGTGAAGAAATTTTAAAAATAAATCTATATTGATTTAGAACCACAATTAAAATAAATCAATATTGATAATATTGATTTTAATCCAGCCGCATGGAAACGTATTGGTGTTTAAAAAAACTCCACTTGGTAATATAAGTTCACTCACAGTCTGCACAACATTATATATCTAACCCTAAGGAACCCCGAGAGTTTCAAATTAAGCATATCAATAACCGTTGCTGATCTCTTGTTTCTTTCCATATAGTTTGGGTTTGTTCTCACACCTAGTATTCCCCAACACATTAAGTAATTAAGAACAAATGAGCATTTAATGTAGGGTTGGTAAAAACATATGGCGAGAATTTTATTCAGCTTTGCAACATGTGCAAGCTCATAAAACATTTTTTTGGACAAGGGTGCATATTATTTTTTATTACTTTGATCTGTCATGAATTAATGTGTTAAAATGTATGTTTGAATATATAAGTAAGAAAAAAGCCTTATGTTGTGTGGAAGATCTAAGCTTGAGCGGTTAAGGTGAGAAAATTATTGAGCAATGTTTTGTGGGCATGTGAAAACAAACAATTATTGGGTTTTATAGTCTCTTACTCTGCAACAACTAGTGGAGTGTAAATCTCTTTAAGAAATTATATTTTTACTTAGTGAAGGAGCCACAACTTCCATATCAATGTATTTCATGTATTGGAAGTTATAATCCAAAGTTTTATTTTGTTGCTCCCATTTACTATGTTTTGTTGTGCAAATTTTAATTATTATCTTGAGGAAAGTCCTCTTACTCATCTTTCAAGTGGTATCAGAGCAAGTGTAAAATTTTATTAGTGTAAGTGCAAGTGCTTTTACTCGGAGTTCAAATTTTTTCTGAAGGCATTATTTCTTGAGCATATTTACTAGCAGGGAGAAAGTTTTTTTAATAGTTAACATGGCAACATCAAGCAAAAGATTGACTAATCCTCAAATACCTCAATTTAATGGAAAAAAATATGAATATTGGGCTATAACAATGAAGGCTTTGTTTTCTTCTCAAGGTATTTGGGATTTGGTGGAGAATGGATTCCAAGGACCAACATATGTAGCAACATATAATGCTTTGACACAAGTAGAAAATGATTTGTTGAGGGACAACAGGAAGAAGGATTCAATATCCCTCCTACATTTTTCAAGCAATTCATGAAAGTATTTTCCCAAGGATTCTAGTAGCAGCAAAGTCCAAAGAAGCATGGCATACCTTCCAAACATCCTACAAGGGTATGGAAAAAGTAAAGACAAAAAAGATACAAATGCTAAGGATAGATTTTAAAACAATTTGTATGAGAGACTTTGAGACTGTAGACTCAATTTTTACAGAAGTAACTGGACTGGTTAGTCAAATCGGGGCTCATGGTGAGACACTTGAAGAAAGGAGAATAGTTGAGAAAATTTTGAGAAGTCTTCGAGCAAAATTTGATGCCATTGTTGTGGCCATATAAGAAACAAAGGATCTCTCACAGTTTTTGGTGGATGAGCTTCATGCGTCATTGTTTTCTAATGGAAATAGTCTTAACATAGCAACAAACTCCTCATTGGAGCATGCCTTCAAGACATAAGTTTCATTTCTTCAAGTTCGAGACAGAGGAAGATCAAATGCTAGAGGAAGAGGAAGAAGCCCACACAGAGGTGGAAGATGAAACCCTTCAAACTCAAGTGGAAGAGGCAACACTCAAAATTCATGCCAAGGCCCATGGTAGAATCAAGCACAAGCCCAGAGGCATGATACATCTCAAGTTCAATGTCATTATTGTGAAAAGTATTATCATTATGCAAATGAATGTAGAAAGAAGCAATATGATATAAGTAATAAACCAAGTGAAAGTTTCACAAAAGAAAATTAGAACCAAGATAACATGTTTTTAGCCTATAATGTAGCACAAGAAAAAAGAAGTGAGTTAGGGTTTCTAGATTCAGGGTGCAACAATCACATGACAAGGAACATAGAAATTTTTACCAATCTGGATGAAAGTATGGAATTTGAAGTGACATTAGGAAATGATAACAAAGTCTCGCTCATGGGAAAAGGAAGAGTCAACATTCTAACAAACAAGGGGGAGGAGAAGTACATTTTACATGTTTATTTTGTCCTTGGTTTGAAGCATAACCTCATAAGAATTGGACATCTCATGCAAAAGGGCTATAATTTCTTTTTCAAAAATGGTGAGTGCACAATTTTGGATAAGTCTCTAAGAAAACAATTTATTGCAAAAGTTCAGATGACAAGCAATAGAATGTTTGCTCTAAAGATAAAATGATATTTGAAGGAAGAAGGTGTGCAGGCACAAATTAGAATGAATTCAGAAGATGATGAAAGAAAAGTTGTAGTTGTCACTCAAGTAAACTTTCAAGTACAGGTCAAAGATGAAAATTGGTTATGGCATTTGAGATTTGGTCATCTCAATTTTGGAGGTTTGGATTTTATGCATAGGGAAGGAATGGCGAATGGATTGCCACTCATAGAAAAACTAGACAACCTACATGAAGGATACATCTTGGTAAAACAACATAGAGAGACATTTCTCGTAGGAAAGTCAATAAGGGCAAAGGCACCCTTGAAGATTTTCCATTCAGAATTATGTGGACCAATGCAGACACCATCAATTGGTGGGAGCTATTATTTTTTGACTTTCATAGATGATTATACAAGGAAGACATGGGTCTACATCTCAAGGCAGAAAGTAAAGTTCTTAAATCCTTCCGCCAATACAAATTTCTAATTTTCTTTTTGTGGAATCAGACGCATGACAACGTAATATTGGTTCTGATAAGGGACACATGGTGAACAAATATTGGTTCTGATATGCCATGAGGCGACTGACATCATCATGATGTGACAATACAGTGGACACGTGGCAGGAAAATTTGACGTTTTCAGGGGTCATAAGAGGCCAAAAAAGGGTGACACATGTCACCACTCACAAGGTGGCACGTAGCAATGGATGGTGTCAGATCGCAAATCAGTGTTCCCAGGTTGAGGCATGGTGTTGCATCAAAGTAAAACATCTAATTGAAATCCTCCAATTGATGGGTTCCGATATGAGGACTGGAACGCAGTCGCGAAGAGTTAAAGAACCAAGGGCTAAGGCTGAACATAGAGGGCTAATCGTCGATTGACAATCAACGAAATATCGCATCACAATTTTGGAGGTTTGAATTTTATGCATAGGGAAGGAATGGCGAATGGATTTCCACTCATAGAAAAACCAGACAACCTACATGAAGGATACATCTTGCTAAAACAACATAGAGAGACATTTCTAGTAGGAAAGTCAATAAGGGCAAAGGCACCCTTGGAGATTTTCCATTTAGATTTATGTGGACCAATGCAAACACCATCAATCAGTGGGAGCTATTATTTTTTGACACATTTCACCACTCACGAGGTGCCATGTAGCAATGGATGGTGTCAGATCACAAATCAGTGTTCCCAGGTTGAGGCATGGTGTTGCATGAAAGTAAAACATCTAATTGAAATCCTTCAATCAATGGGCTCCGATATGAGGACTGGAACTCAGTCGCGAAGGGTTAAAGAACCAGAGGGCTAATCGTCGATTGACAATCAACGAAATATTGCATCACTCTAAGCTAAAAGCCCAACTGGAAATCAACTATAAGGTGGCTACGGTATAAGGGTTGGCCCAAGGTCAAGAGGAACTCAAAGGACAAAGGGCGTAAAACACGTTACTAAGGAAAGGTAGCCCCCAGGGAGGAACAAAAGGCCTAGTAGCTTAAGGTTAAGAACCTGGTCACCACCCTCTGTTTTATGAAGAAAAATATTGGAAGGGCTAAGCATAATGGGCTTGTCATATCGGAGGTTGGCAATCAACATATTTGAATGTTGCACCACTATGAAGTTTATGACATCGAGCTTATTTGATATTACATTGTGGCAACACTACAAGGCGTATTGGTCTATGATAGCATGATACCAAAAATTAAGGGGATGGACGAGTCAGAAGCTATGATTTCACGACACCACCAAGGCCACCACAGCTGATTTCTCTTGGCTTCAGAGAGTGGGGAATTGAATCAGTTAAAGAGGAAATTCATAAGTGAATTGGCCGAATCATCATGGCAGAGACATGGCTTGATTAGTGGTGATTATAGGCATTACTGAGCGATAGTTTCCTCACCATCATTCAAATTTCCTTATTTTTGTTTATTCTATATTTCTTGAATTTTAAAGAAAGGAATCAAATCTCGATTGTAATCATTTGGGCAGTAGAGCTATCACACGCCGAGACAGCTAGTCAATGAGACAGTTGGATCTTTGGATGAGACATTCTGTAACTGTTAATTCAAAGCTCCCCCTCTCCTTAGAAATATGAGGAAGAAACACTTAATAGAGGTTGCGGAATTATGCACCCAAGGGGTCCAGATTATGTGATTCCACTTTTGGTTCTATTTGCCTGTTCATGAGGGACTTGAGCAATGTATTGATAAATGTAATGGACTGGTGAATTGGAGTCATTTTGGGGATTAATGAAAATTTTTGGTGATTCCAATCAAAATAATGCACAATATGTTTTTCTCCTATGTATATCATTCCATGTATGTTCTTTCTCCCTCTCAAATAGTGTAATGAATTTGTCAGTTTCACTATTATTCATGGTTGTATGTTCATTGCTAAGCAATGTGAAGTAGCTCCCTAGTTACAAATTTACTTATGTTATTTGATAGATTGCAATGCATGTAATGTGAACATATTTACCAATTGTCGTTTGGTGATAAATGTATCCATGTTGCATATAGTTTGGGCCCTTCATTAGCACTCCACTATTTCTTCCATACTTCTGTCAGAACATTGTTGCTTAGGATTTTGTCTTGTTTCAAGCCCTATGCATCAAATTCCATCCTATTTTCCCTCCTCTTCACTTCTACTACAACTTTAATATTAAAATACTTTTTGTTGTGTGTGGGCCACCAGAACCAAACATTTCTCTTTGGGATTAGCCTGATTTACCCCCTGAGTATTTAGATCCATGTATTCACTTGAGTTCACCTTGATGAAGGACCATTGAACCAAACCCTCGGTCATTATATTTTTAAAACTACATGAAAATTAGAGTGCAATGAAACTACCCACTAATAATATTCGAAAACATGCCTCTCTTAAGATTTCCTACGCACTGGTCTGCAATCAACTCAGAGATTGTCTCTAGGAAGATTCTATATCTCCTGAAGCACTGTGCTATAGGTGCTAGAAAAAGCTAAAACATGAGGCAAGAGTCAAACATAAGCCACATATCCCATCTAATTTTGACGACATAATAATGCAGTACAATGCTTGGTATCAATATGTTTCGTCAAAACTACAAGTAGAAATTGTTGAGATAGAGTTCCCTCAAGCTGAAGCATAATATATAAAGTTTTGTCTAATTAGGATCTAGCCACATTTTGTTTTATGTGGTTTTGTATTTAGAAAATATTAATAAATGTAAGTTGAAGTGGAAGTGAAAGAGTCAAATAGGGAATATAAGGAGTCATTAGATGGAATAAAGACAAAAGAAGCTCAAGAGTCATGAGGGAGCTCAAAGGTCATAAGAGAAGGGGAAAGGTAATCTCATTTGTAATAAATAAACCATCATAACTCAAGAAAGGGGCTTGGAACTTGAGATTTGTAGCCTTGGCTTCTTTAATCTAGCATAGGAGTGAGTATCGTTATTTGGAGAATTAAGTGCTAGCTTGATGTTCCACTACTAGGGCTAGTGTCCCATCATTATATTATGTACTTATAACTTTCATTTAATTATCAAAAGCTCTCAAAGGAAACACACTTTCATGCATGTATCATGAATGTTGTAAGACTATTGTTTAAAATTTTAGGGTATATGTTATTTCATTCATGATAACGTCAATGAACAATTATGTTAAATCTAGTATGTATCTTGTTGAATGTGTTATATGTGTTTTCATGATCATTATTATCTTGAGAAGTACTTTGTAGGCTAACTAATGATTCTTTCATATGATTGTGCATCAATTTTAGGATTGCACTATTAAATTTCTTATGGAGACTCACTCTCTTCTCCTTTTGCCTGAAAGAACCTCTTATGAATTACAATTGGTTTTACACAACGTTTATTCACTTGTTTCCACCAAAGGTATATGTATGTGCTAGCTAAGGTACATCTTTAAGATCACCGTTATCGAAACCAATCATATTTCCATTTGGGGATCCTACTCCAATGGTGTGGGGTCCAATTGGGACTTCACATCAAGGAGACCCACTTCCTTGTTGTCGACATCCAACACCATCAACAAAATGTTAGAGTGAAGAGGGCCTCTACAAAATCTTTGATTTTGTAGGAGCCCTATCTCATTTCAATATCCATATTAGAATGTCTTTCTAAAACTCGATTTCATATGTTTGGTTGAATTATATACATTCCTTAATATATACATTTGGTTTAGGTTAATGCATGGTTATCATTTTATGGATTATAAACTATGTGTTGAATCTGTGCTCGATTATTGTTATAAATGGTTTATTTTCTATATGTGACATACTATGACTTTACCATATGAGATTTCGTTTAATATGTTATTGGTTGAATGGACGACTTATGATTATGATCCTGCGTTCATGTATATGGTGATATTATTTCGAAAGTTCTTGATTTGAAATCATGAGAAATGATGGTTCTTGGGCTAAGGGTTATTTTTTTTAGATTTTTATCAAGGTTTATGAGTGATTTCGTATTCTCATTAGCGATACTAATCCCAATTTCTGCTAACTATCTCAAATATACCACTCACAGTTACTTGTAACTTGTAACCATTATTCTCATTATATTATCCTCCTACCTGTTGATGTATGAGTTAATCTCTTTGGATTTTGAGGGTACCAACTTTTGACCATTTTGTTGCTTCCCTCCTAATTATGAGAATCCTCTGTGAGCTAGGGTTGCGTAACCCACTTGTTGTGTCCTCCCTTTCTATTTCACCTTGATTTTTGGTTGAAACCCTCTTGGATTATCGTCATGGAATGCTTCATCTTGTTGGAAGCTATTGGATCTGAGATGGTTGAGGCATATGATGAATGTTCATATCTATTCTACTATATCGAATGGCTGGATTTCCTTGAATAGTTTCAGGGTTAAAGGGTTTTTCACGACTTTTTCCTCTTCTTTTGATGGGAATAAAACTTGAGTGGGTGGTTTGGTGATTTCTATAGATTTTAATTTCATCACAGAGGCTACCCATCTCCTCGTCGAGGGAGAGAAATGGTCTAAAAACTATGAATTATGCGACATTCCATGCAAGAAAATTCTTGATAGTAAAGAATGTGTATATCATGAGAAAGGTATGCCTATTTCCTCTTTGAAATTGAAATGCCAAAATTTAGTGCTTTTATTGCGTTGGTATGCTACTTGTTAAGGTGATACAGTCTGGTTTTTATCTATCATATAAGGTTGTTAATTGAATTTCTTAGCCATAAACTTAATTTCCCTTTTAATTATATAAAATCCTAGCTAAAATGTCTCATACATACCAGTCACACCACAAGAATTCGAACAGATCACTCATTCATCTGAATCTTATTTGTATTCTACTTAGGAAACAATTGGTAAAGGCAACAGATGATTGTGACAATTTCCTTGATCAAAATGGTTTTGATAAACCTCAACTCCGCGAAGATTTTGTTCCCTAAGTATCTCTGCATGTAACCCTTATTCGCATACTCCTCTTCATTACCATCTCATCATTCATTACATAATGATAATGAAAAATCATTTCGAGAAGCATATCGTTATGTTTCAAACAACAATAAATAGGAAACCCTCAAACCTACTCATACCCACTTAACTAGAAGCATGGGCAAGGGTACCACTATCCATCATATGGAATTAAAATAGGAATTTAGGGGTAAGAAAAAAATAAATACTCCAAGGTAGCTCCGCAACCCGAACTTGTACATGCAATACTTGCACATGAAGAATAGATTAATCAGTGAGAAAACAATCCTCAATTTAAGGTTAAATTACACATATTTAGAGGAAAATTGGTCAAGCGAGTCAAAACATGCATTTGAATACTCCTCCAAAGGAAGTGTTTGTTGATTTGATGGTTCTTCTTGAGCCTTGATCAAAGAAGACCAAAAGTCAATTTTAATATTGTGTATAATTTATAGTAAAATCAAGACTAATGTCAATAGCAACACTCAGAAGACTCTCCTGAGTCCTTCTAATTTTGAACCGACTTTATTGGAGCTATACTAGCATCAAAAATTCCTATTTACTATGCCATGTTTAAATATTCATTTTAATCAGTTAATGCAAGAAAATGAATGAATTAGATCTTCATGTTGATATATGGAAGAGAACATAGAGCAAAAATCCCCTAACACCAAAAATGAATTGTTGGACATTGGGTTCAACACTCACCATTGGTTTTGCAATATGGGCTAACCACCTCTCAGGGATCCTAACTTTGGCAATTGTAGTTGAGAATAATTCTTGTGGGTTTGGGTATAACAACAATCATGATTCGAGCAAATGATATCAGAGTGATAGGTCTCAAGTTTGAAAGTCACCCAACTCGTATTGGGGGTAGATTATTGGACATTGGTTTCAATGTTCCCCATGTGTTTCACAACATGGAATAACTGCCTCTTATGTGTCCTAAATCTGGTGATTGTAGCGGAGACTAATGCCTGTGGGTTTTGTTCTAATGAAAATCATGATTCCAACATAAATCTCATGCTAAAGATACACATATTATCATGAAGTCATCAAAGTTCAAAGTAGTCATATCTTATGATAAGGATGGACTCTTCCTAATAAATAATAATTTTATTGTTATCTATGCATGTAATTTTGTATGTCTTTGATGTATGTCTCTGTTTGATTAATTAAAAAAAAATTAAAAAATAAAAATTGCTACAAAACCTTTGATTCTCTAGCAACCATATCTCATTGTCAATACAATGTTTAATAATGGTGTTTTTGTTGCAACAAGTCCTTCATGTTTGTCGAATGTTCACTTTGGATCCTATGAAGAAGGATAAGCTCGAATGGTCTGTACTTATTGCAAGTTGTGCATGGATGCCTCGTGAATAATTTTTCTTCTTATTTTACCTTTTCCAATTCGGCTAGGAGGTCAAGTAAACAATCGAATTATTTTTGTAACACATAGTTGGAGTCTTTTTAGGATTATTTTTTTAATAAAATGAGGTCTTTAGGATTGTATATAAAATTTGTATTTTCTATAGTAAATGAGTGTAGGTAC
This sequence comes from Pinus taeda, assembly GCA_000404065.3. Taxonomy (NCBI): domain Eukaryota; kingdom Viridiplantae; phylum Streptophyta; class Pinopsida; order Pinales; family Pinaceae; genus Pinus; species Pinus taeda. The sequence continues at coordinate 90,688 of APFE030766122.1, forward strand.
CTATAGTACTATAGAGGGAAATGTTGGAGAAAATAAATGTTGTTTAAGATTTATGTGAATGCCGAATATTTTTGTAGTACACTATGATTTTTAATACTTGTTTTTATTCATAAAACTATTCATTGTTCCTTCAATTGTTCCATAGTCATTGATATTTATCATCTTCTGGATTCTGTGTAATTTGGTTCCTCAGAATAAAAGAAACAACAACCTATTATTTGTGTGATTTTACTCCATAAACTGTTAGTGATTTCACCACATTTCTTTTTTGTCTTACATTGATTCAATTTATATACATTTATATTCGATTAGTATCACTCTCCAGTCACTTGTGTCCTCGGATTGATAGTTGATGTGGGCATATATTTAGTATAGGTTCTTGTGGTTTTATTCCAGAAATTTAGAACTTAGATAATGTCATCATTCTCATACAAATTGAATTAATGTTTATGTTGTAGCAATTCGAAAGTTCATATGTTCATTTCAATTATTTTCTTACTGGTTTGCTCCATACATAAGTAATTGGATGATTATTTCTTCTATGAGATTGTTATAATAAGCCTTTATATCTTGGTCGAGTAATAGAAAGTAGAGTAGATTAATTAGACTCCTTTTCATTGATTCTTGATCCTAATTATAAGATCATATACAGTTTGATTTGCATTCGCTCAAAAGATAAGAGACTTGCATTTTAGCAGTTGCCTATCATTTTATTTCACATTAAGGATTACTTTCTGGTTTTAATTTTAATTTATAATTTCACATATAAAGTAAAAATAGGAATTATATTCTTATTGTATTTATAGAAAATCATATTTCAACTCTCTTTTTTACCAATTACATTTAGTTTTGGGCTTTATTTTGTTGTATCATTATGTTGTTATTATTTGCATAGATCTTAATGTATTCCTTTTTATCGAAATTATTTTATTAAATCATATTTCAACTCTTTTTTTTACCAATTACATTTAGTTTTGGTCTTTACTTTGTTGTATCATTATGTTGTTATTATTTGTATAGATCTTAATGCATTCTTTTTTATCGAAATTATTTTATTTATGTACAGTATTCCTTTAACTCATATTTTTCTTGTGTAATTAATAATTTAGATTTATTATACTTTTAGTAGTTGTTAACATGTAGATTAAATTTTATTATTGTAGTTTTAGGTACAATAATAGTAGTTAACATATATTAGTATTAGATTAGTTTTAGGTTAACTGTAGTTAGATTAAGATTAGTTTTTCGTGTAGGTTTTTATTCACAAGAAGTTGAATCCAAAGGTTAATGGAGCCTTAAAACTTGTTGATAATGACCACCCCAAATAACTAAGGCTATTTAAAGAGCTTTGGTTTGGGTCATTTCTCCCTTATTAACTAGGCTGCACAAAACCCATGTCAATAATCTACTAGTGTCACTTCCTATAACCTAATGGAAAAGGTTATCACATAACCTTGTATATTAATTTTTTTAAACTATTTTACATTTTCCATTATATATGTTAATTTAAGAATTTTTGATTTGATATTTTTATAAAATATAGTTTATCTATTGTCAAAATGGAGTTTAAATAGGGTATCAATGTTCTTATTTTTCATTGAAGCATATGACGATGTTATTTTGTGTGTGTATTAAAACCTTGTGATATTTTATATATTTTTCCGAATATTTGGGTTGATGGTGGGTCAATCTCTAGATACAATAGAAACCAGAAATATAATGAGAACAATTTAAATTTCGACCTCAATTGAAATAAGATGTAAGAGTTCATAGTAACTTTGCTTTATAACAGTGCGTTTGAACTGATTAAGCTAACATACAAGGTTATCTATATAAGTGTGTGTGTGTGTGCGCGCGCATGTGCGACCAAATAAAACAATCTTTATATCCATGAGGGATGAGTATAGATGTTGTTGTGAAAAAACGGACTAATATGAAACTTTTCTCTCCATTAGATACTTATATGCTAGGTTACTTTATATTTTAATAAATCCTTTACATTATATATATATATATATAGATAGAGAGAGAGAGAGAGAGAGAGAGAGAGAGAGAGAAGTGGTTTAATTCTCTCATATTCATACGGGAGCTCTAAATGTTGACTCCCTAAACTAACTACCTCTATTTTGTGTCTCACTTAATATCCCTATTAGGTTCAGTGTCATAATTAGCATTGACATGTTTACACTAAGAACAATCGATGAAATGTGTGGAGGTGTCTAAGGGTTCATCCAAGAGTATTTATTTTGAGTATATATATATATACAGAGAGAGAGAGAGAGTTTTTTTTCAATAATTGGGATTGCATTTGGAGAATTACTCTTAGAGGTTGCCCACTGAAAAAGGAAAGTGAGCATAGCTTTCCGTTTTTTATTATCAAAAGAGATATGTTTGTTTTGTCTCTATTTTTCTCTTTTATTGGGTTTTCCACTACATTTATGTGAATACTTTTAATTTTTGGGTTTTATTACAATACTAGTGACATCAAAGATCTTTCTTGGGCACAAACAAAATTTTAATGAAAATATATAATTTGTTTTCCTTTTGTTGATTTTCGAAGAAGAGAGTGGATATCAATATTTAGGTCAATTTACGAAACACTCTATGTAGAATTTGGAAAACTTAATCCAAGAAATAAATCCCTCTTCAAAAGTACCTGATTTCAAAATGAAATTCATCCAAAACAAAGTTTTGGACATTAGAGAAATTTTGAGGTGAAAAATGAGCCTCAAAACAAAAGTGTACAACAAAAATCAACTTGACAAAATTTTTTAGGATTCAATATGATGATGTCAACCATGGGGGATGCTTCATCATTTTTGGAGTAGAAAGGTAAAAAGATTAAAAAGAAAAGCAAATACTTTTTCAACTCTATTTTCAACTTATCTCCCAACAATTTTACTCAGATTTTGAGAACTAACACTCATTTGATGCGGTAATTATTTTTCCTCAAAGGAGTACGCATGTTGCATACTTTTGATGGACCTTACTACACGAAAAATGTGATTACTATCACATTTTTGCATGTATTTCATATTTTTCATATAGTAGGGTCCATAGGAAGTATGGAACATTGGTACACCTTGGATGAAAAATTAAATTTCACATCCAGTAGTTGCTCCTGCTCGAAATTTGAGTAAAATTGTAGGGAGATAAGTTGAAAATACATGTTGAGAAGTAGTTTTCTCTTTTTTTCATCCAAAACTTGATGAGGTAACCTAATCTTACTTTATTATATCGATTATTGTTCTATAATAGTCCTAATGAGACCTATTTTATACCTCAAAATTTATTTAATGAGTAGAGATATCATTGAATTAAAATAACATTCTTTTGATGGTTTATGTTAGAGATGTTGTTAATTTCACATTGCTTATATTGTGAGAGAGTCCATAGATTTCAATCAAATTAGTGTTAATAGAGCTAGAGAAGTCATTGAATTTCATAATTGCGATCATAATATCTATTGTAAGAAGCATAGTAGGATTAGTGATAATCTTATATTTTTAGCCTTAAACTTTACCTTGCACAAGTTACCTTTGAGTGATTTTAAGAGATTTTTCTAAGGTTAGAAAGTTCATTTTGTTTCTCATTAGAGACATGTTATAGAATCTTTAAACAAAATGGTCGTATGTCATTAAATGGATAACATTATGATAGCGAAATAATTGATACGTGAAATACAAGTGAAATTACATTGTTGGGAACCCTTGTTGGTACCCGTTTGAATACTACTACATCAAACAATCCCTATATATAGAATTTAACTTCCATCTACCTTTAGGTTTATAAGAAGGTCCTTTGGTATACCTAAAATTTAGCTTATATAGACTAACAAGATGTCTTATTTCTATAGTACACCAAGAACAACTATTAGAGAAACCACTCTCTAGCACCTAGGTAGTCGAGTAGTATGACTATATGCATGGTTCATGTCAACTTCACCTTGTTAATATATCATAGGCATTGTGGGGAGGTCGAGGTACTAGGGGGTTTATAGGTATTCAAGGTATAAAAAGCAGTATGCTCTAAAGATAAGAGCTTTTTCGTTATTGGAAAAGATGTATTGGTACAAGGATTCAATAAAAATATTTTGAGCAATATTGATCAATATCTCATGAATCTAGGGATATTTCTTAATATTACGTGAATAAATGTGCCATGTCATATATTCGCTAAGTGAAGACCTCATGGCATATTGGGCCTCTATAGTTAGTGCCCTGAGATATTGGTCCAAGTACTATTATTGGATCGACATGTATGTTAGAGATCTACAACACTTCACTCTTCCTTGTCCTTGAGACCTAGTAATTTTTTCTAGTGGACTTATCCATGAAGAAAAATTCCTATAAACCACCCAATACATCTTAAAGCAACATGAACAACTATTCCACTTTAGGTATGTTGAATAGCCTCGAAAGCTAAGTTAAGAAAGTGGAGGTAAATTTTGATAAGAAGCTAGATAAGAAGTTATATTAGCACAATGTGCAAAACCACAAGATGTTGATTGAGAACATTCACAAGATGTTCGTTGACAAGTTATCAAGTATACTAGCTCAAGGCATCCTAGGAGAATAACATTGGAATACACAGCACATTTAGCAGCACCATGAGGAAACTTCTAACTTGGGACTATGTAGCCTTTCATAACCCTATTTAGCTCTACACAGTGATAGACTAATGGATAATAACAGATAACATTGTTCTCGTGAGGTGGACTTGAAGAAGTTTGATGGTTTTGATCAATATATGGGTCTCTCAAAGGAACATTACTTCTCTCTCCTTAGCATTACTAATGGCATGATGAATCTTAAGGTGGTCGACCTATATTTAAAACTAAAATGATGCCAATTGTGAAAATAGGCATAAAAAATCATGTCTAGCCTACATTGCCTATAGTCACTTTGTTAAAGTTTTAGCATGCACATTATTAAAGATAGACCTCTAATTAGAGTGATTTACTAAGACACTCCAAAGAAGTTCAGTCACAAACTTTACCTAAACCTTTAGGCAATAGCCATCTATACAAAAAAAAAAAAAAAAAAGTTCGTAAATTCTTTTTATAAAAATGTTTCATTAGTAACATCAAGGAAAAGATTCTAACACAAGTTACAACTTAGTGTGCTACTACATGGTTACAAGCACACAATAAGGTTCTAGAAGTCAAGATGGCTATTAATGAACAAACGAAAAACCAAACATTCATTGTCCGGACCTGTCCTCCCGAGAGTAATTCTCCAAGCAGAACTTCAACTCATCCCTTAAAAGTACAATAGTTGTCTCCGATAGAAATGGTAAACCACCAAATACGTGGACTATGTTACAGTTCTGACGAAAAATATTACAATAGTTGTCTCCCACACAAATGGTAAACCATCAAATAAGTGAACTCTGTATAGTTGTGATGAAAAATATCAATAGTGGCTTACTAAAGATGTAAACGGTCTTACGTTCTAAATGTTTATGTTTACTATGTAAAACATTTGAGTTAAAGGGACAAATGCATTTCAAATATGATATTAATCGCCAAAAAAATTGTTTACCTGGAGTAAATACAATTTGGCTATGATTACATCATACTATGGACTTGTACTGAGGTGATGATGATCATGAGATGAGAGGACCTCCTTTTAAGTATTCAGTTAAGGCCAACGCAATGAGGCCAATCATGGCAAGACGCCCATTCCACATCTCTGCTCCAGAAGACATTATTGTTTGTGATTTGCTCTCTGTCGAAACTCCCTTGAACATGGGTATCACTGAAGCAAAGGTTAGCAGAAATGCGCTTCCAACAAACAATGGAACTCCTCCATTGGCGAGCTGAGAGAAGAGATCCCTCCCACTAGCAATTTCCACCCCAAGAGCTGAGACGAATCCGAGCATGGCGACTCTCCCATTTATGGTCTCTGGCGCTGGTCCACCGAAAGCAAAAACGTCCCCGAACTTGATGCTAACCTGTATTATTGCAGCGATTTTACTTCAGTGCATTATGATATGAATTCTACTATTTCGCTTATTGTATGTTAAAGTGAGCACCAACTCGCTTACCCTCCTAGGTGGGGGAGGAGGAGGAGAAATGGGGGTTGTAGACTGAGTGGAGGGCGTTACGGGTTCTTCTGGCTGCGGATTTGCCTGCAAATTAAATTGAAAGAACACAGGCAATATTGTCAATTCCACAAGATATGGACGTGTTTCTCAGCATAAGATTAAGTTCATATATATACAGAAAGAACAACAATATTGGCTACAAGGGCAGTAATTAAAAAAAAAGTATTCATCCAAGAAACGAAATTACTTATATTTACCTCTGCCATACACTTCACTCGAAGGCCTCTCGACACTGGCATAAGGCTATTCCTGATTTTACCGAACGCTGTTGACCTCTCCGTTGGCTTCCCTTCATGGCCATTAACGATACATTTACAGCGGCCATCGTCATATAACAATGAATACTAGTAAGTATGCGAACAAACCCAATTAAATGAATCCAATTTATATGCTCTGGATGAACAACAAGATAATGAACAGATGAACTAACAAGCATACATAGAATAATAGCCCCTCTTGTTCTGTATTGTGATTTCCCGGCTGTTCGTCGTGACATATAATGGCGGGCAGCTCTATGGAAAATTCTGGGTTTCCCCTCCTCGTTATATGTTTCCACGTGGTTGGATAAAACTATAGAGACGTAGATCCTCACCCAACCAAACTTGGTGGATGCATTACAGATTATTGATCAGATTAGTAATATGTTTCCACGTGGTTGGATAAAACTATGGAGACGTAGATCCTCACATAACCGCACTTGGTGGATGAATTACGGATTATTGATTAGATTGCTAAGAGAAGTATTAACCATTACGGTTTATTAAGTAGATTGTGGGGAAGCAAGCATTACAGGGCAGTGGGTTTCAACACAGATTATCACATGCAAAAGGCAAAAGGCAG
>APFE030766122.1:101152-124932 GCA_000404065.3 Pinus taeda
AACATTTTTTTTCATGAACTCTGGATGTTGGTTCTTGTCCAAGTTGAGTTATCTTGAGTTGTAATTAGATAACTCAGCCTAACTAAGTTATAGTTAGTTAAAATAGTTCTAACTATTGGAGGAACTAGTAGGAGGTCTAGGAGTGTGGATGGGCATGAGTGCATCCTGAGTAACACACGAATTCACTGATAATTCATTCATAAATAACTCTTGCATGTTAGTCCAAAGGGTTTATATTAGAGTTTAGGGACAATGTACTATGAGTTGTTAATTTTCCATGTTGTACAAATGATGCATGCAATCAGTTGAGGGCCTATAGATGGATTGCGTAGTTATGGAGACTGAATTTCAAAACTAAATACGGGATAGTTCTCTCAGGAATTGGGCAAGTAAGTAGGGGCTTGGCATGCACCAAAATTGGCTAAGTGTTTGCTTGAGATGACTTGTGAGACAAACAGTTAGATTGTACTAGCATAGGAATTGTTCAGGTTGAACAAGCATTTTATTTTAGTCTCAGATATTCTGGTTAATGCAATATAGATAGTCTCGGTTTTTAACAGTTTCTTTCGGAGAGAAATATTGTTTTATGTGCCATTAATATTCTTTTTTTTTTCTATTTATTGTTTTCATTGATCAATTTTGGTTTCCGTTGAATAGTAGAGTAGATTATTGTCTTTTGCTTTAGCATATCACATAAATTGTTGAATCTACAAGTAAAAATATACACCATCATAATTTGGGTTCTTTCCAACTTTATCATTTTCTGCCAAATCTTTATGCTCAATTTCATCTCGTTCATCTATTTGATGTTCAACCTAAGATACTCCTCCATTTAGCAACATATCTATGAACTTATTTTCGTGAAACATTTGGAACCAGCTTTCTCTTGAAAGTTGTTCATTAACATATTTCACTTTAAGTTCTACAATTCCTTCACTCTCTTTTTCTGTAACCTTCTCTATAATTTCTTTGCGTGACTCTTTAGACATCTTTCTCTCTCAGAACATACTTCATCTCTAGGATATGCCAAAATGCTTTTTCACTTTTTACTTCATCAAATTCATGTAAAATGATAGAAATAATACTTTAATCCAATGTTGATATAATTAGATATAATGTTATTTCTCCTTTCCTTTAATCATGGAGGTTAACAAAGTAGTCTTCAACATAATGCAATAGATTAGCTTAACAAAGTAATTTTAGCATTCCATTTGCCTAAGATTCATAATGTATACATGAAAAACATGGTAGAACTGGTATTAATTGTTTTGATACTTCATTTATTTCTTCAAATTCTTCATTGATCTTGTCTAGTTCTCCATTCTAATCATCATGTATGGGTTCTTCTACCAGAAACATCCATATTTTTCTGATGCTTCTGTAGAAATTTCGCCGTAGATTAATCTGATTATGAAATGTACTAAAAAAAATACTTAATCTACTTCTACAATCAAACTTGGTACTTAAACTCAGCCAATCATGCTACTCCTTGTCGAGGCTCCCGTAGAAAGGTCTAATCTAAGAGGTTGGGTACTTCAATGATCCTACCCCTATTCAAGCATTCTTGGGAATGTCACTCCACATTGCCCTACCTCCAACCTGGAGGTATGGATGCATGTGATCTCTCTACCCACTTGGCTCAAAATTTCCCCCTACTAGAGGTCTCTGCATGAGTGGATGTCTCCACTCGATCTCCTCTCAGCTTCTCTAGTTGTGGCTACTCCACAATCTCCTGAAGTTGCTTCACTAATTGTTGCTCCTTCAAAATTGTCCGAGACTTCTTCTGGCATTGCATGTTGAGAGGTAATGTACTCTCCCTCTCAACCACCAAGTCTCCAATAGTTCCCTTGGTCCTCAAGGCTTTGCATGCATCTTGAACCTGAAGAGCATATAGGTTCTTAACTCGTGAACCAATCTGCTTCACCTGTCTCGTGGTGATATGTCTAAGGAAAACCTTTCCCTTACTAAAGATTACATCATAGCCTTTGTCTTCCAGCATTGCAATCGATACCAAGTTTTTTCTCAGTCCTGACACATACTTCAGATTTGTCAAGGTAATGCGAGCTCCATGCTCCCTCTGGAAAACAACTGTGCCTACTACTAAGACACTATATTTTTCACCATTACCCATCGCTATGAGTATCTAGAGATCTTTCTCCTCCAAGGTAGTGAACAAACTCTTATTGCCGATCATGTGGAATGAAGCTCCACTGTCAAGAACCCAACAATATCCCATCATGGATGAACCATGCATGCGAAGAGGGTGAAATCCAACTTGAACTGTAAGGCCAATACCTCACCTTCAGATCTTTCCTTGGATCCCATCTTGGATTTCTTCAATGGACAATTTGTTGCAAAATGGCCCACCTTATGACAATGAAAGCATCGCACTTTCGCTTTGTCAAACTTCTTCCCACCATGGGAAGAACTCGATTTGGGATGAGAATCCTTCTCCTTCTCTTTCTTTTCCTTACTCGCTAAGGTGCAATTTTCTTCATCCTCCTCGGATGAAGAACTATCTCTAGTGTTTCTTCTTATCTCCTCCTACATCAGATCCGACCAAAGTCGTTCCCAATCTGGTAGTTTCTCTCTTCCATTTACTGAGTCTTGGTAGCTATGCCAACTCTTAGGAAGACCGAGGAGAGAAAGACTCACCATGTCATCATCGGCTGTCGTGATCCCTACACTTCCAAGCTAATGCCTGTAGGTGGTGAGCTTGTTCAGATATTTAGACATTGTGTCGCCCTTTTCACACTAGATTTTTTGAAGCTTGTCTTTCAGCGCCAACTTCCTCTGAGAATTGTTGTTCTGATATAGATCTTTCAATGATTTCCACATTGAAAATGGTGTCTCCTTCCCATGGAGAGTCGAAACTATGTGGTCTCAAACTCCCTCAAAAAGGATTCTCCTCGCTCCAGCCACACATTTTTTCCATTCCGCCAATTCTTGGGCATTAGCAGCTGCTGGCTTGGGGACTTCTTGATCAATGAAGTCGTTTAGACCGTTTTCCTCTAGTATCGCTCCATGTTATCCTTCCATCATATATAATTCGAGCTGCCATCAAGATCATACTCGAGTCTCAAACCGTTGAATGCCATTGGTGAAATTTGAGATGTGATAACAATTTGAATTCTATAATCAGGAACTTCAAACTTTGAACTTCTCCCTTCTTTGTATAGTGTTCTTCGCTTTGATCACCTTTGCTCCGATACCATGTAGAAATTTCACCGTAGATTAATCTGATTATGCAATGTACTCAAGCAAAATGCTTAATCTACTTCTACAATCAAACTTGCAGAAGCTTAATGGATTATGAGCAAGATCAAATAGAACACATATAACAGAGAATGAGAAACCAATCACACATGAGCACAAAAGAATACTGTGGGGAAGCCTTAGCTAAAAACCCCGATCTCTCTATTATCGTACAAGTGGAAATATGTCCGGATTACACAAAGCTTTAGCTCACAAGCTATCCATTATCAGTATAATCCCTCTATTGCTCATAGATAATCAAAGGCTTCTCAAAAACCTTCTCCTTTGCCCTCTAAACCTCCTATTTCCTTGCATAGTTTCTCGTGGGGTCCAATGCTGCCACTTGCATGAATTCACCTCTCACACTGCTCACTAAACTCAGAAGTAATTGCGCAATCCTGAAGGAGATAATTCCTTCTGCATGGATGAGTTTCCTATATAGGAAAAATCCTCCAACTGATTGTACACTGTCCCTTCCTCTGATCTCAACTCGGTCTCTAACTGAGCTGACATGCATGAGTTATTTATGAGAGAATATTCAGTGATGTGAAGTGCAACAGTTATATGCATACATGCATTAACTAACTAAACTCCCAGTTTGTTGAACTAATCTAACTGGACTTAACTCAGTTAACTAAGCTAACTAATTACAACTCAAAGTACAATTCATCCTGATCACCTTTAATCAAGGGATAACTTCCTCAATCAATGGAGAAACTATTGCATGTCTTCACGTAGACTTCATGTTTGATTTCCTACAACTAATTAACTTAAGATGAATTAATTAATTATTTTACAAACAACTCGTAAGAGAAAATTTGAATTTGAATTCTCGATTTTAGTTCAGGGACTAAGTAAAATTAGAATCTATCCCGAAATGCTATTTATAGCAAAGTTATTCTTAGCATTTTTATTTTATCATTCTTTGTTGCTATATCCAATACTGGTACTGAAATGCTATTTATAGCATTTCTATTTTTAGCATTTCTTGTTGCTATTTTCAACAGCTCTTGCTATTTGATTCTTTCTTCTCAACTATATTAATTCTTTCTTCTCAACTATATTAGTTCTCTCAAGAATTGCTTAAGTATCATTTTCCAACCCTTAAATGATATGCATTCTCCTTTTCCCTTTTACAATTTCTTTGCCCAAGCTCAACTACCCATTCATGCACAACTCACTAATCATCACTAATCATTTCTTTCCTACAAGTGGCACACTCTTGCATTGAATTTCACCTCACTGCACCAATCCACTTGAGCCGACATTGGTGGGAAGCTTGCAGTCTCAATTGACTGCTACGACTTGGTCTCAATTCGATGATGACCTTCTCAATAGTGGGGGCCAGTCTCAACTCATGGGTTCTGCGGCTCCGCCTGTAGGACAAACTTTAGGACAAACTCCACGACTACTCAATGTGAACAAACGAGTAATCCTGATGCTTCCACCCCAAGCTCTTTCACCTAACACAGACACTTCATGATCAGACAGAGTTGCCTCACCAACAGCACACACACCAATCAACTCAAAGATGACTAAAAAAATAGTCTTCAACAACAACACAAGCAACTACGCACAACTCCACACTTCAACTAGAATAAACAAGGTTGTGTCTCTCTGTTGACCGCACACAATACTCAACACATTATTCAATACGCCACAAGAACTTCACGTTTCAATCGGTTTGATAACTTATTTGGCACCTCCAATCAAAGGCAACAACAATCACGAAACTAATTGGTTGAGCCTATCCTTTTGAGCCTTCGCACTATGTGATTCTGGCAACAAAGTGTTACCAAATGCAATTTCTACCCACACAACAATTCCAAGCTCCACTGCTATGCAATTTTCCACAATCTTCCACAAGAAACAATTCAATATATCCAAAAACATTGCACAACGACAAATCTCCCTTGCATAGCGCACAACTGCAACAATTGGCTTCCCGTCACCCAACTACTCGTCTCAAATTTTGATCAAGGTCCGACCGTGGTGGTAGATCACCACAAAGTTAAACCAAGAATTTTCTAGAGCAATGACCGTGTGCAATACCGATTGATCAACGATAGGATCGATCTATCCAAAAAATTCAATCACATGTTCGAAGAAAAAATTGATCCACGAAACGAGAAAGACATGCTCCAACGACGACATAGAGCAACTCCTCCAGATCAGATCCATGATTAATCAAATTGAAGTACCTCTACCAAACACGATTAAACACACAACAAACTCAACCCTTGCGTGGAGCTCTCATACCAAATTGTAAAACACATAGTTTAATATAGCGGAACACTTTTATTAATTCGGACCTAACCCTGCTCACACCAAATATTATTTATAATAATTTGAATTATTTCGATAAAATTCTATCATTTATGTATTAATAGCCTTAATCAATATGAATAAGTGTTTACATTTACATAAAAAGGTTTAGTTTAATTCACGAATTTTAAAACTCGTAAATATATTCATTCCAGAATTTTCGACTTCCCATTGGATTTTTAAATAGATACGATTTTTGAATAGACTCAAAATAAGATAAATCCTTACTGATTTTCATAACAACGCAAAATATAAATCAAAACCTGAAAATATATGCATGGCCACGCGGACACTTCGTTATGCTTAACCAGAAAAACATGCAAGCACACTCATTTGAGTATCTACGCCATCATTTTAATCCAACCACGTGGAAACGTATTGCTAGGAAGAGAAACCTCGACTTGGCGCTAGAATTTTCCCTATACCCTGCACACAGTTATATATAACCCTAAGGAAGACCGAGTGTTTCAAAGCAGATCAATAACCTCTGCCGATCTCTTCTTTTTTTCCATCTAATTTGGGTCTCTTCTCATACATAGTATTCATTATTGTATTGCAATGGCTGCCGTGAATGCATCATTAATGGCCATGAAAGGGTCATCCCTCCAACAATGGAGGTTAGCAGAAAGGTAGTACAGCATTGGGTGATATCAGGAAAAACGTTGCGCCGACTTCCAGGGGCCGTCGGGTGAAGTGCATGGCTATGGAATTCCCTTCATGAATATAATATTTTTCATTATTCGCATCATACCCAATATTGTTGTTGTTTCTTTGTCTTCATTATTTTAATTCCATGTTGAACATGGCCTATGCTTTTCAACCTGCAGGGAGATACACAGCCAAAGGACTCTTCCGCGCCCTCCACTCAGCCTACAACGCTCATTTCTCTTCCTCCTCCTGCCCCTAAAAGGGTAAGCAAGTTAGTGCCCATTTTCACAACAGTAAGCAATAAGTATTTCATATGAAAAGAAGAATATAAAACTACTGCATTAATTCAGGTTAGCACAAAGTTTGGGGACGTGTTTGCTTTCAGTGGGCAAGCTCCAGAGACCATAAATGGAAGACTCGCCATGCTCGGATTCATTTCAGCTCTAGGAGTGGAGATTGCTAGAGGGAAGGACCCCTTTTCCTTCCCTCTAAACGAACACTTCTTTATCCTTAACCAAAAAACATGCAAGCACACTCATTTGAGTATCTACGCCATCATTTTAATCCAACCACGTGGAAACGTATTGCTAGGAAGAGAAACCTCGACTTGGCGCTAGAATTTTCCCGATAGCCTGCACACAGTTATATATAACCCTAAGGAAGACCGAGCGTTTCAAAGCAGATCAATAGCCTCTGCCGATCTCTTCTTTCTTTCCATCTAATTTGGGTCTCTTCTCATACATAGTATTCATTATTGTATTGCAATGGCTGCCGTGAATGCATCATTAATGGCCATGAAAGGGTCATCCCTCCAACAATGGAGGTTAGCGGAAAGGTAGTACAGCATTGGGTGATATCAGGAAAAACGTTGCGCCGACTTCCAGGGGCCGTCGGGTGAAGTCCATGGCTATGGAATTCCCTTCATGAATATAATATTTTTCATTATTCGCATCATACCCAATATTGTTGTTGTTTCTTTCTATTCATTATTTTAATTCTATGTTGAACATGACCTATGCTTTTCAACCTGCAGGGAGATACACAGCCAAAGGACTCTTCCGCGCCCTCCACTCAGCCTACAACGCCCATTTCTCCTCCTCCTCCTGCCCCTAAAAAGGTAAGCAAGTTAGTACCCATTTTCATAACAGTAAGCAATAAGTATTTCATATGAATAAAACTACTGCATTAATTCAGGTTAGCACAAAGTTTGGGGACGTGGTTGCTTGCAGTGGGTCAGCTCCAGAGACCATAAATGGAAGACTCGCCATGTTCGGATTCATTTCAGCTCTAGGGGTGGAGATTGCTAGAGTGAAGGACCACTTTTCTCAGCTGGCCAGCGGAGGAGTTCCACTGTTTCTTGGAAGCGCGATTCTTGTGTCAGTTGCTTCTCTAATACCCATGTTCAAGGGAGTGTCCACAGAGAGCAAATCACAAGCAATAATGTCTGCTGGAACAGAGATGTGGAATGGGCGTTTTGCCATGATTGGCCTTTTTCTGGCAATTACTATCATATGTAGGATGTCTCTCTCTTATACAATATTTACACAATATACAATTGCAGTACAATACCGTTTACATCATTGGCTGGCTGGTCCTGAAGCAATATAAATTACCATAAAATGCGTTGATTCCTCTTCCAAATCCATCGTTATCCTCATGGGCCACGGTAAATACAAGTATCGTTCTATGCAAAAGACGATTTAATATTTTCCACCAATATACATCGATATCATATTTAAAAAAACCCGTCTTATAAACAAGAATTCAATTTTTGACAACATTGGCCAAGAAGGATTTTCTTAACAGCATCTAACCAATATATTGCCATCATCTAAGGTCGTCCTTCCGAATTAGCCTTTCTAAAAATTAAATGAATTTATCTATGTTCAAATTACTTTCATGCTCCATAGTGTTACTATAATTTTCCAAAAAATTAACGTTTTTTCGCCTAAATTCAAATCTCATTTAAATGTGTTTAAATGTTCTAATGAACCATTAAAAGAAATTACATAATACATCAAATTTTCGTTCAAACATACGGAATTGTTGTTCAAACTTCAGCATATATATACATAGATATATAGATATATATAAACGAAACAATATTGGGTAAATGGCGGTAATTAAACAAATAGTATTAATCCAAGAAAATAAATTACTTATAGTTACCTCTGCCATACACTTCAGTCGAAGGCCTCTCGACACAGGCAATTCCTGATTTTACTGAACCCTGATGACCTCTCCGTTAGCTTCTGTTGGAGGAGGGATGTTCCCTTCGTGGCCATTAATGATACATTTACAGCAGCCATTGTGATATAATAATAACAATGAATACTATGTATGAGAACAAACCCAATTAAATGAATCCTACTAACGGAACAAATCCAATTTATATGCACATAAGGAACAACGAGATAATGAACAGATGAACTAACAAACACACATAGAATATTTCCGGCTGTTCGTTGTGATATATAATGGTGTATTGCAACTCTTAGGAAATTCGGGGTTATTCATTGAACGGCAGCCCCCTGAGCCAAGTCGAGGCTTCTCTTCCTCACAATATGTTTCCACGTGGTTGGACAAAAGTATAGAGACGTAGATCCTCACACAACCGCCTTTGGTGGAAGCATTATAAATTATTGATTAAATTTTTGCATTAAGCAGTACAAATTATTAATTAGATCGTTGAGAAATAAGCATTTTAGAAGCATCGGGTATGAATAGTATAAAGATGATCATTCAAAAAGCGAAAAGGTAGTAAACGTTGTGATATATAATAGTGTCAGGTTCAGATAGTTTGAGTAGCTTAAATAGTTAAAAATAAATATTTTAGAACTAATTTAAATATATATAATTTTAAAAAGACTATTATAAATAAATAAAACATAAATAAATTAAAATATTGTAAAAAATATATAATAACAAAATATATTATAAATTATTGATTAATTAGATTGTCGATCCTCGAATGAGCTTGAGACTAATCCAGATTTGTCTTCCCCAGAATATGCTTCCACGTATAGAAACGTAGATCCTCACATAACCGCGTTTGGTGGAAGCATTACAAATTATTAATTAGATCGTTGAGAAATAATCATTTTAGAAGCAGCGGGTTTGAAGAGTATAAGGATGATCCTTCAAAAAGCGAAAAGGCAGTAAACGTTGTGATATATAATAGTATCAGGTTCAGATAGTTTGCGTAGATTAAATAGTTAAAAATAAATATTTTTAGAACTAATTTAAATATAAAGGTCATCTATAAAAGACCATATTATCATAATATAAAAATTAAAATATTAATAAAATATATAATATAAAAAAATTTTTTTCTTTTATTAATAAACATTTTATAAAAAACAGACGTCCAATCATACATTTATTTCAAAATATAATATATACATTTTATAAAAATAATACATATTACATTAAGAAATACATCATTGCTATCAGCCTAAATAAAAATAAATAAGAGGTTTCTAAATGAGCAAGGCTAGTGTAAGGCTTATGAATTATATCTTTAATTTCTTATATTAAATTAATATATTTAATATATATATTATATATATATAATATATAATAAAATAAATTTAATATTGTTTTATTGTATTTAATGTAATTTTGAGGTCAATAATATATTTTTATTTTTAATAATATTTAATATAAATATAAGTTTAAAAAAACTATAAAATATATGTAATTATTTTTAAAAAGTAAATAAATCTTTAATTTAAAAATATATCCTTAAAAAATATTAAAAAGGTATAATATTTAAAATAATTCTACGATATAGGTAGTAGGAACAACTGAGTAGTTATGTTAGTGGTTAATTGGTCATAATTCATACAAACCAATGGTATGCACGGGTTATATATTTCATCCTGATTTTGATGCAAAATTCGACGTTATAAAATATCTAACAATTATGAACATGAATTCGTTATTAAACTCAATTATTTATTAAATAGATTTAAAAATTGCCATTATATATATATAATATGATATATATATTTTTTTTTTCTGGGCAAAGACTAAACTAATTATATTAAAGAAAATGGAAAAATATTTACAAGAGGTTTTAACCTCTGAGAGTGAATGGGCAACTCTTTTTCAACATTGTTCAGAGAAGCACTGTTACTCTGCTTGTAAAAGACCGAAGACAACATAACATCTACAGTGCGAGGATTTGAAACAGAGGGATAGATACAGACTTTATGGTTGCAAGGATTGCAAAATATTTCAAAAAGAACAGAGGTTGTGTACAGCCATTCTGAGAGCGCTGCCAGCACCGAGATTTGGCACCTCTATCGCTCAGTGGATGTGGACGAACCAAAAATTCAAAACTGAAATGACGACGCAATGACATATCATAAACATAAAAAAAAGCTCCTTACACTCAGAGTTGTCGGTGAACCCACAAAACCACGAACACTACTTGAGTTTCTTCTTGCGTTCTTCGGCTTCTTTCTCCGGATCACGCTCCCAAGTCACCTCCATCCCATCTGGGATATCTTCAGGCCGAAGGATTCCAGGAGGCAGCTTGAGGTAAAGTATATTAGCATAGGAATCATCAGGTTCCTTGTCCTGGGCGTGACTCTGAGGAGAAGCCTGCTTACTAACTGGCTTTGCTGGCTGAACTTCGAGAGCTGGCTGAACTTCGGTAGCTGGCTGAGTGATTTCCATAGGCTCCTTGCCCTTAAGACTACCAATTTCTTTTAACACCTATGCTTTCTCCTCAGAGTAGCCAAAGGTGCTTTCTTCTTCCAACTTGCTCAAGGATGCTGGGCTGTAAGAGCTTTCCTCCATGTCCTTCCTCTGCGCTGAGTTGTCCGAGGAGGGAGGCGTCTTGTCCTCCGATTCCACCTTCCAACTTCCTTCCTCCTCATCTTCTTCTGTAAAAATTGTTGTGACCAGAGCTGTTACAATTGGCTTGTTGGTCCTCCGCTTGAATTTAAATTTCACTGACTGAACCGAGTTACTTATGGCTAATCCAAAGTCTTCCGACACGAAAGAAGGGAGCGACGTGCGGGCAAGGGGAGAGATGCGCCTGGGACTATAGTTTCCCCTGCCTCTTGAGCTTCCTCTCTGCCCAGAATTTCTCCCACGGCGGGGAGTAGCACGCGTGTGAGGCGCCATGAGCCAAACAGGGTGCTCAAATGCAATCTGAGGAGTGAACCAAGCCTCCAAGAAAACACTGTCCCCTTCGAAGTTACGGATGATGGCCTTGGCCAGACAGTTCCTTCTTACACCCTTCAACCCGCACACGTAACTTAACCTTGATCTGGACTCCGTAGACGTCTTCCCTGAACACTGAGAGCCTGATACTCGCACTATACAGAGATCAATTTTGAAGGAAGGCTCGCTGCCACCAGAGCCTCCCTCCTCCTTCGTTGTCTGGGCAGCAGGCTCTTTCGTCTCCGCTTCCCAAATCCCCTTCTGCAGATACACATTATCCTCATCGATCGTCACCTCCATCCTGTAAATTCTCTCTGCCAGCTCTAGGGAGCCAGACCGCATTGAAACGCATTGAAGGGCATTGAATGCCCTAGGAGCGGACGCCTTCCCTATACCTGCAAAACCCATATGCCTGTATCGTGGCCGGTTGTCCTTCTCTCGAGGATGGCACATGTCCATTTAATTACAGAATGACACCCGCATCCGAGTGTTCTTGAGCACTCATCTGCATGTCTTTTTTTAGTATCTCCTAGAGGGTGGAACGTTCTGTCTTCAAGGCCATGCCTTGTAGTGATCCTTCGAAATGATCCTTCCCCCGGTCCACTCCTAGATTTGCCAAGAAGTCTGCTAATTTGTTCCCTTCTCGCCTGATGTGTCTGAAAACTATGGCTTTATTGTTCCTTAGCCATAATTGAAAAAGCTCAAGTCTGCTGGCCATTCTCCAGCTTCTACTAACCTTCTGAGTCTCTGATCCTTGTTGTATCTTTGATGCCATGTTTATTATGATTTGGGAATCCCCTTCGACTATTAGGGGTGTACATATCTGCTTTTGAGCAATTGTGAGCCCTCTCCATAATGCTTCTAGCTCTGCTGCATTGTTTGTATTCCATCCTATAGAGCCAAAGAAGACTTTGAGCGCGTTGCCCTGGTGATTCCTTATTGCTCCTCCATATCCTGTGGTGCCAGGATTTCCTTTTGAAGCCCCATCAAAGTTGAGCAAGAAAGCGTTGATAGGCAGAGGAGACCAATTTGTACGGGTATCTTGCCTTTTGACAAAATTGCTTGGAGAAGAAATTGGGGGTTGTAGATGGATTTGCCAATTATTCCATATCGCCTGCTCCGTGTTGTTGGATGGGAAATCCTCCTGGGACTAGCTTTTGGTGGACATGGTTTCCTGAATATTCTTGTGTATAATTGTCCAAACTTGCTCTAAATCCATTAACTGACTTTTAATTATTCTTCGGTTCCTCTCTTTCCATATATTCCACATAATAAAACCTGGAACAATTTGCCAGAGCGTATTGAGAACTGTGCATTGATACGGATTTTGAGGCCAGTTGCGTATGGTGTTATTTAGATCTCCCAGCACTTAGCCTTCCTTTTGGCAACGAAATGAGACTTTTTCCCATAATCTCCTGCCGAAGGTGCATGTTTGCATAAGATGAACCGCCGATTCTTCCTCCAGTTTACAATTTGGACAAATTGAGCGACCAGCAAATTTCCTTTTTCTGAGGTTATCCCAGGTAAGGATCCTATTGTGAGACAAGAGCCAGAGAAAGGTGGAGATCTTCGGCCATATGAGTGGACTCCAGATTTTCTCCCACAACTTGTCTTTGATTATCTGACCTTTTATAATGATGTGGTAAGCCTCTTTTGTTGTAAATGTGCGTTTCTCTTCATATCCCCACCGTAGTTTATCTTGGTCCAACTCTTTGAGAATTTTCCTCTTTTGAAGCTCTACTGCTAGGGAGCATTGTACTTCCTCAGGGCTGTCTGGTAGAATGTCCCGAGCCTCTTTCCATGTTCGGTGTTCTGAATCAATGGTAGAGTGCCAGAAGCGATTGACCTTTTCCTGTTGATTTATGATCTGAGCGGGGACTCCCTGGATTAGATTTTCAAGGCTTGGGAATTGCTGCTAGGAGTCTATCCAGAATCTCGCTATAGCTCCGTCCTTCACCTCCCAAAAGCTATGTTTTTGGATTATATCTCTGTGCATTATTGTTGAGTTCCATATTGCTGAGCCTTTGCTTATTTCTGACATTCTGATGCGCTCCTCCAGGGGCAGATTGTTAGCATATTTAGCAGTCCATAATCTGGCCCATAATGTGCCTGGATAGGTTAGCCACTTCCACCATATTTTCGCTCCCATAATCGCATTGCTATGTTCGGGATCTCGAAGACCTATTCCTCCTGCCTTTTTTGGGAGACAGGATTTCTCCCACTTGACTAGTGCCCATTTTCTGTTAGGTCCTGTGCTGCCCCAGAGGAAATTTCACTGCAATTTTTTGATTGCTTTTAAAACCCATTTAGGCGCTGCAAGAATTGAAAATAAATATAAAGGCATAGATTGGAGAACCTCCTTGATTAGTACCAACCGGCTGGCCATGTTTAAAGATCGATGAGTCTAATGAAATAATTTGGCTTCCAGTCTGTCCAACAGGGTAGTCCAGGATGAGTTTTTTTGTGCAGAGGCTATAAAAGGGGCTCCTAGGTATTTGGAGGGAAATGAAGCAATGGAGAAGCCTAATATGCGGGCTATAGCTCGTTGAGTAGTCGGGTGGGTATTGAAGAAGAAAACCTGGGATTTGACTTTATTAATGAGAGCTCCAGAGGCTTTAGAGAAATTGTCAAGCAGAGAATTTAGAGTTCTTGCTTCTTGCACAGAGGAATGCCCAAAGATCATGTTGTCATCCACAAACTGCTGATGAGACATGGTTGGAGCTTGGTGGAGGTTGATGCCTTTGAGGTTATGGGAGAGGATAGCTGAATTGATGCTTCTGCCTAAGCCCTCCGCCATGATGATAAACAGGAAAGGCGACAAAGGATATCCTTGCCTTAATCCCCTAGAGGGACGAAAGGTTGAGGAGGGAATACCATTGATTAGAATTGAAAAGAATGAGGAGGAGATTAGACTGTTGATCCAGCGTATCCAAGCATTGGCAAAACCAAAAGCATTTAAGATTTTTTGCATATAATCCCAGCTTATACTATCAAAGGCTTTAGATAGGTCAATTTTAAGAAGCATACCTGGTTTTTTTGATTGCTTGAGAGAATGAATAATCTCATGGGTTAGGATTATTCCGTCCATGATTTGCCTTCCCTCGACATATCCCGATTGCTCTGGAGAGATGATAAAGGGGAGCATCAATTTTAGTCGAAGTGCCACTACCTTGGAGACAATCTTATAGATGATATTGCATAAGGCAATGGGTTTATATTTGTCCGGCGAATTGGACTCCTCTGATTTTGGTATTAGAGCAATGAATGTAGCATTAAGGCCCGGATACACCCATCGCATGTTGCGAGATTCTTCTACCACTTGCCACACTTCCCATTTAATTAACTCCCAGAAGTGCTGGAAAAAATTTGACGTGAAGCCATCAGGACCCGAAGCTTTACCTTCTTTTAAGGAATGCACCACTATTTCCACCTCCTGGAGACTGATCGGCTTGAGAAGCAGAGTATTTTGTTCCTTTGTTATCAAACGCGGGATATGCCTTGTGATGCCATCTATTGCTTCATCTCTGTTTATATTTGGCTCTTGGCACAGTTCCTTGAAGTATTGTAAAAATTCCTGTTCTATTTCTTCTTGTGTCTCCACTTTTTCTCCCTGGCTATTGGTGACCTGTGAGATTTGATTTCGCATTCTCCGTTGCACTGTGGTCTTGTGAAAGAACTTGGTGTTCTTCTCCCCCTCCTTTAGCCATCGAACTCTGGATTTCTAGCGCCATAGAATTTCTTCCTGTCTATCTTGCTCCAAAAGTTGTTCTTCCATCACTTGTTCTTGTTGGGCGAGGTCAGCTGACCGTCCTTCTAGGATTATTCTTTGCTGAGTGTTTTTAAGTTCTTGAAGAAGCTTTTCCTTCTCCTTAAAGATATTCCCAAAGGTGTTTTTGTTCCAACGCTTTATTTCTTCCTTAAGTAACTTCAATTTTTTTTGGAATCTTGCCATTTTGGAATGTTCCTTCGGATTGCAATTTTGCCATGTTGTATTTATGAAATTATGGAAATCTGGATGGGAGAGACAGAATGATTCAAATCTAAAAGGGTTTTTGACATTATTACCTGGCCTGTTCCAGTGCAGCTCGATAGGCCAATGATTCGATCCAAAGAAGGGAATGATGTGGGTTGTGAATTCGCCTCCCAAGTGAATAGCGTTATCCGAAATCAGGAACCGGTCCAGACGGGATGCTATTTGCAGTGGAGCTACACGTCTGTTCGTCCATGTGAAAAGGCCATTGGTTGTGGGCAAGTCAATGAACCAATTGTTTTGAATATAATCTTTGAGGAGAGATCTGTCCCTGTTGATTTTGCAGCACCCTCCTAGCTTTTCCTCTAATGAAGCTATCATATTAAAATCCCTGCCTGTTACCCACAGTGGGTGAGTACGATCTGTGTTGAGCTGCGATAAAGAGTTTAGAATTGCAGTGTTCTGCTGAGACTCTTGTGGGAAATAAACATTTGTGATATGGCCATGGATGTTTGTGCCTATCAGATGGAAGACTGCCTGTATGAAGTTTTTGCTAGCATGAATATTGTCTAGTTGTATTTTCCTTGAATCCCATAGAATGGCTAGTCCTCCTGAAGCCCCTTGTGCATCTACAGGTGTGACTAGACCTCCCGGCCAAGCTTTCGCTGCGATTTTTTCCAAGCTGTTCGAGTTGCATTTTGACTCCTGTAGGAATAGAATTGATGGTTTTTCTTCCATTATCAAGTTTTTTAAGAGTTTCCCTTTCCTTGGGCTATTGAACCCTCTTATGTTCCAGGATAGTAATTTCATTGAGAAGGTTTGGGGTTGGTGTTATAATACTTGGTGAGTTTGGCATATCTGCCAGACTCAACCAAGACCTCTCCAATCTTGATTGTTCTTTCTAGAGCCGTTTTCCATCCCCTCTTTTTGCTATCTTTGGAGGCAAATTTACCATCCCATTGACTGCCTATTTGTACTCCGAAAGAGTACTTTTTTTGAGCCTTATTCAGAATTTCCACTAAGTTATCGACTTGTGTTTCAGGAATTTTGTCAAAATTGCCTGATTTGCAGGCTTGTTCTAGACCTAGAATGTCAAATTCCCCAATGTCGATTGGTTCACTGTTGTCTTCCATGAAGTGTGTTTCTTGAAAGCTTCCTTCTATCTCCTTCCCCTTGTTCTTGCTTTGTGCTGGGTTATCTATTTCCATAGCCGGATTGTTCCACGTTTCTGTATCCGCCTGGATCTTTTCGCCTCGCTGGTCCAGATCTGATTCCCCCGACTTGGTAACAGGGGGCGTTCTCTTTTCCATTCTGGGTTCATCCTGTGTATCAGTATTAGAAAGAACCCCGAAGTTGTTACTTGTAGAGGGCTTGGATTTATCCTCTGGCGCTATCTTAGGAGTTGCATTTGATTTTTTGCTCCCACGTCTTCTATTTGTTACTTTGGTAAAACCATCCTGAGATTGTGGCTCTTGGTTATTTTGAGTTTCCGGCTTTTTATTCAGAGGACAATCTCTGAAGAGGTGTCCCAGGACATGGCATTAACTGCAGCGAAAAGGCACATGCTCATAATCAATAACCTGGATCCAATCGTGATCTTCATGTAAGAGGCGTACCGTGTCTGGCAAGGGTTGCTTTAGATCCATGTAGACACAGATCCTAGCATAGGAGGCATATGTAGTGTATCTCACGGTTTTTGTTTCCTCTGCAACTTTGACGAAATCCCCTAACACCGAGCCAATGGATTTTAAGGAATCCTCATCCCAGTATTCCCATGGAAGTGAGTATAGACGAATCCATACTGGTGCATAACTTAGGTCTTCCTTATCTGGGTTGAAGCGGGCTACCCATTATCTGAGATATAGCCCTGCCGAATTGAAGAAATAAGGCCCTCCATCAAATACTCTATCTCTGTCTTCCAGGCAGTTAAAAATAGCTGTAAAGAACCCTTTAGGACCTAAGAGAAGGGTTATTTCGCCTTTGGGCCTCCATTTGCTGTTAATCCAGCTTCTTAGTGCCTTTTCTGTTGGCCAGAATCCCATAAATTTGCCTATGAGAGCATGATCTCTCATATATTGTATTCGGGCATTGATTCGATGGCTGGGCAGTTCAACTTCTGGTCTATGCATTGCAACAAGATTGCAGGTAGAAGAACTAACCTTTGGATTTTCTTGTGTTTCTTGAGTGTCGTCTGCATTATGTGTTTCCTCTGAAGATTTGTCCGTATTTGCTGAAGCTTTAAGAATATTACCCTCAGGTCCTTGCTGGCTCCCGTCGATAGGTGACTTCGCTGCCCCCTCCCCCTACGGGGGATCCATTGGTTACACTTTTTCAGCCCGCTCTCCGTAAGGTCACCCAGACGCTAACAAAACTGAGTGCTCTGTGCAGGAAACCTGCCGCCGCAGGTTTGCAGAAACCCTAGCTGCAGCTGGGTACCATTGCGCGCTCCGTGACCTCCGCTCTAGCAATTTTTGGATCACATTCCAACTATATTTTTTTAATGAAGATATTCATTAAATATTAAAATAATTAAAATATATTATATTTCTATTTTAATATTAAATATTAAGTATTTTCTATATGTTTTTTTTTAAATAGTGGGAAATCTTATTATAATTTAGTCATAAAATTAGTAGAGAGGACACTTATTATTGGTTGTTATCTGTGAATGCGAGTTGACTCATCATTGTTATTGAAGGAAAACAATACCACTTAGAATTATGTGTTGGTGCTCCAAAATGGGGCATGTTTTCACTCATGCTATATGCCTCTAGCTCTTGGATGGTTGATGTATTTCCTTAAGTTTGAGGAAAACACGATCTTAACCAAACAAAATCATTTTAAGACATAATCCAAACCTAATGTCTTCGAAGGAAAACCCATGGTAATATCTCTCTTCAGCGGCAAAGTAGCCTCGCATTTGCCTCGCATTGGTTCTGTGACATTCAATACAACTCTGACAACTGCATACATTCCCAGTTACCCTCCTCTTGTTAAGTTTTTCTTATTTACAATATGAGTACATCCAATCATATTTGTAAGCCACCCTCTAGCAAAGGGAGACAAAATCAAATTACCCTAGAGAGTATTTATGAGTACATTGAATCTTTAGAGAGATGAAGAGGAGAAAGAGAAAACCATTTTAAACTAGAATTAACTACAATTATTGACAACGACCATAAATCGTTAGAAAATAACATAATCAAACTCGAAATTGAGCTCCAGGGAATGAAAGGTAGATTTTAGGAAATAGAACATAGCAAACAATCAATGGTTAAAGAAAATGAGATCTTGAAAAGCAAGATTAAAAATCTAAAAGTACGAATACATAATAGCTAAGCCCTAAATAACACAGAGAAATAATTGAATATTAAATTCATACAAGAAGAAATTAATAAGCTTATTGTACTCAACAATGAGTGCCATAAAAGAGACTTACACCTTATAATTGTTGGTATATAAGAACAAAACAATGAAGACACATTAGAAATTGTTAAAGAACAATTAAAAACAAAATCTCAATTTCAAACAACTTATCTCACAGAAGAAATAAGGGTAGGAAAGATACTTGAGCATAAACACAGACTAATCCTTGTCAAAGTCATATGTAATGACCATAAATTGAATACGATCAGGAAATCCCCAAGCCAAAAAGGAATAGGAATCTTTATAAATGACGATCTCATTCTAGAAGACCAAGCTGAGCTTAGGAAAGAAGTCCAAAAGGTCAAGGAATAATGAAAAGAAGGGAAATGGGCAATCATTAGGAATATGAAAGATATTATTGGAGGCAAATTCCCAAACACAAGTGATAAATAGGGACTTGCCTCATTCTCGATCCTCTTCTGGAATTGTTGTGGTTTTCCATGGTGTAAATTTCCTATGTAAAGTTGGATCCTGAGTGATATTGATCTTATTCTTTTAGTTGAAACTTGGGAACATGATGAATCTAGTGTCCCTCACCTTGATAGATTCACTCTTTGATTAACTTGGAATAATAAATCCTCTTACATGGTTTTGGTGGTATAGCTTGTTGTATAAGGAACATTATTTCCTCTCACATCCAACTTCATAAAATCAACCCCTTCAATCAGTACATTTGGATCAAAATCTCCGATTCTACCACTAATAGGATCTTTCTTACAATATGCTATTTCACTTCTATCAATTCTAAATCCTCTAATAAAAACAATTTGGGTAAGAACTGTCATTTCAATACCATAGAAACATAAATCTAACACCTAAGGAATGAAGGTAATATGTTTTTGGTTAGGGACTTTAATGTTAGAACTGCTACTAACCAAGATATTATGTGAAGTAACAACTCTAACACAGACCCCTTATGGCTTGATGAAGATAGTAACTTAGCTAATAGATTCAATAGAAACTCTGAAGACATAATCGAGAACTTATTTGACACTGAGCTCCTCAAAATTTGTAGATCTTGGACCTAATTATTTGTAATGGTATTAACAAGTGGCATCTCTTTGGTCAGATGACATGTTTCCATGGTCTAGGTAGTAGTGTCGTGCTTTATGTGATTTCTAACACTCACGTCCTCAACCGTATTACAAAGTTTGAGCTACTTAACGGATCCGAGCCTAACTCTGACCACAGACCTCTATATTTATCCCTGCAATCTTGCTATGCACACCATCAACATGTAGGAGACTAGTGAAAGAAAAGCACACATTCACTTTGATAGAGGTGATGTCAACCTTTTCTTAACAGATTTAGGCTCTCGAACTTATAATAACAACATCAGTCAAATTTATTACCATTTTACTACTACCATTAGAAATTTCTCTAATGAGATTTCGTATAAGCACAAAAATACAACTTCCAATCCTTGGTATGACAAAGACTGTAAAATTGCTAGGAAAGAAATCAAAGGAGCTCCTAATGAAATCATTAAGCTTCAGAATATAAGTATATACAAATCTCTCATCAAGAGGAAGAAAAGGTCATATATTAATAAGAAACGAGAGCATTTTGTTCACCTTTCTAAAGTTGCACACAGGAAGTTTTGGCGGAATGTGCTTATTCGTAAAACTAAAGATAATCACTCTCTCCCCATAGAAAATCAGGACAAATATCTTAAGAAGTTGTATGACTCTCCGGATAGCATGGGCACCATCTTAAACACTCCTATTGAGGATGATGTATTTTCCCTAGAATACGTTGAGTCTAGGATTAATAAGCTCGCTAATTGGAAAGTTAAATATATTGAAGGATATGAAGCTGAGACCTCTAAAATGGGAAGATCTATCATCATTCGTCATCTCCACAAGACTCTCAATTTGGCTACACAACATGGCTTCCCTAAGCCTTGGATGCAAAACCTTATTGTGCCTATCTTGACAAATGGGGACAAAAGTGTTATATCTAACTACATGACAATTTTGATTAGCCACATCCTAACCAAGATATATGGGCTCATTTTGAAAAATAATCTTAGCCTTTGGCTTGAAAACCATGGTAAAAGAGCTAAAGGGCAAGCTGGTTTTAGGAGACATTACTCGACTATCGACCATATTATCACTCTCAGGATCAGTGCAGAGGCATGTCCCAATAGTAAAGTTGATCTCTTTTGTTGTTTTGTGGACTTTAGAAAAGTTTTCGACATTGTTCCCAGGGATAAGCTCTAAGAGAGGCTTGAAGAGATCATGGTTCCTCCTGAATCGAGAATTATTGTGATATAACTCTACGAGACTATCATTGCCAAGATTAACACCAACGAAGTGTAGTCTAAAGATATTAAATGAAATATCATGGTTAAGAAAGGGTGTCTCCTATCCCCTACCCTTTTTGGCATTTACGTCGATAAGCTTGAGGAGTGTTTTGAAACTACAAGTTGGAAGGTAATCGATCTTGGTGGTATAATCATTACTCTTCTCCTTTATGATGATCGATGCCCTTGCAAAAATCCATGATGACCTAGATAAGTAGCTTAAGACCCTTCATGCCTGCTGCTCCAAGATGGGTATGACAATTAATACCGAAAAGACTAAAGTCATGATCATTAAATCAAAAAAGACTAGCCATGGTAGTTTTATCTATGATAACAATTGTTTAGAGCAAGTTTCTTCTTATAAATATTTGAGTATTGACTTTACTCATCAGCTCAACTGGAATTATAAAATTGAGAAAAGGATTATTGGAGGATGGAAATCTTATTGCGAACTTGAAAATAATTGTGAGTCGGTTGATATTTGCATTTGGAGTAAAAAACATTCCTATTTGAGACTCTTGTCACCCCTATTGTCTTATATAGATCTGACGTTTGGGGTTTCAATAAATCCAAAGAGTCATGGAGAAAGATTGAGGCAATTCAATAGAAATTGATAACCTACAACCTAAAGATCAAGGAAAATACTCCATATCCTATCCTCTTGATCAAATTTGTCATGTCCCACATTGAAATTCCAGTTATGTTTAGATATATGATGTATAAGAAGAAGCTTTACAGCATGGAATCCAATAGGCTAGCAAAAATTTCTTCCAACTTTAGTCAAAACCCCCACCTCCGCCTCAAGTGCGGGTGGCATAAGGATGCTGAGTCTTGGCTCAACCATTAGGGGATTAAGGAGGAGATCATCATGGGAAGAAAATATAGTGTTAAAGATACTAATACCTTCAATTTTAAGGACAAGTTGTGGAATGATAAGGAGTTGGAGGCTAAAAGGAAGCTAAGATACTATAAGAAGGTGATCAACCCCACCCTTGATAACCATAATTATCTCTTTGTGTTAACTAGCACTAAGAAAAAAATTGATGTCACTAGGATAAGAACCAATTCTCATTTTCTTCGAAGTGAAACAGGGTGGTGATATACTCCCAAGACTCCTTGGGATGATAAAATATATTAGATTTGTGATACTAAGAAGGTGGAAGATGAAAAACACATCCTTTAAGATTGACCAACTCTTACTCACATCCGCTCTTAATTCACTAACATCTGCTACAGTTCCAATCTTCTTGACTTATTAAGCCAATCCAACTATAGTGATCTTGGAGTGCTTCTTTCTCTTCCTTTTGATCAGAGAAACATGATTTTGAAGAATCACGATTGTTAGAAAATTATATATTACAAAGCAATGGAACACATAAGATATATTGCAGAAATATAAACATAGAATACACATAAAAACAAGAGAAACATAGATATACGTGGTTCACCCAATTTGGGTTACGTCCACAGAAAAACAACTAGTCCTTCCTTTTATATTATCCAACAAATGAAGAGATACAACCTACAACCAATCCGCTATAATTCCCTCTTCATTCTCAATCTCCTCTTTCTTTCTTTCTCAGAATACAGATCTAGATAGACGCAATACAATTCCCTCATATATAGCGAGGGGTTTCCTTCTATGGAAAAATACTTTAAATTAAACATAACTTCTACTGTCAAATCTCCGCCTAATGAGCAGCCCATATTGACTACAAAATTACACCATTTTAAAGGTAATTTTACATCTATTTATATCTTCGGGGGCACTTTCCTCGATCCCCCGCCAGGGGGGGACTCCAAATAATCGTTGTCGCCCCCCTGGACCCCTCGGTGACGTACATTTTATGGGCAGCATTGCCACCACATTATGAATTGCGGTCCAATGTGGCGATACCTCTGAATAAAGAAGATAATTAGGCTCCACACCCAACAACAATTAGTTCATTTTCTTTTCGTGAGGTCCAATAAACCACATTTATCTTAGTGGACATTAATCATCATCATCACATCATCATCATTTTTCATATAAACTTCTCATATATAAAAATATTTTATTTATACAATTTTAGTTTATTTAATTTTTAAAAATTATATATATTTAATATTTACACTTTATTCTTCACTTTATACATTAAATAATATTTTATTTAAATAATAAATATACCTTTATTATTTATTTTGAGAAAAAAATATTTACAAATATATAAAAAAATATCAAATTATTTATGTATGGATGCATTATTAAATTGTAGAATTTACTTTGAGTTTTCATTTTTTTTTAATGAGAAGTCATTTACTTATTAATAGTTTAAGATAGGAATATTTTGTAATTTTATTTTTTATACTATTTTAAAATACATTATACATTTCTTTTTGTGAAGTGATTTGTAGAAACTGCAACCCAAAGGCATCTAAGATATTAAAATCACCCGGTGATTGTACCCAGCCTAGGCCACACCAACCCACATCTAAGCCATCATAATCACTCTGGGATCGCACTCGGCCTCGTCACACTAGCCCTAAGATGACTAGTTTCTAGCGTGTTTCGTCCCCTACACGTGTGCAACAGCCTCCGTGAAGTTCGATCCTAGCGAGGCTCATCCTCAACCGGCTGTGCTAATAAAACTTAAGAAATAAATTATACAACTTTATTTAAAAAAAAAATCGCTATAA